>NTHP01000037.1:562941-600441 GCA_003416845.1 Oplegnathus fasciatus
AGATTCAACAACTTAGCCTCTAAGAACAACAGCCGTTCACAAATGGCCTCAGGTGACTCCAACGACTGTATAACACAATAGAGCACTAACGAAGTCGAAACCATCGTTTCACCATCCCCGACGACCGTCACTCTAACGACTGTCGTTGGCAAATGGAGCACTAACGACCCAATGACATCATTGGCCTTGTGACCGCCTCCTTAGAGGTTAAATACCCAGATCTCCACACCAGCTAGTTGGACCAGTCTAGCCTGGTTAAACAAGCACGAACTGATGAAGCCTCTTGGATGAGAGGTGAAACGTCTTCACAGACAAAACCAAAAATCCAGTTGCGTTCGATTCAATTTCCTTGAGATAAATTTAAGCATAGCATACAATGCTAATCCTGCATGCAGCCCTTATATCTATCTTAAGTACATAAAATAAATCAATAAATCAAAACAGTAAAGTTACGGGCCGCAGAACAAAAACAGCCGAAAGATGCTAAAACGCTCTGCAGAGCAGGGGGGAACTGCAGAGTCAGGTGATAATGACTGAGGGTTCGTCAATATGGACCTTTTACATTATACACAGTCATATCATCCAGTGTTAATATAAAAATATTGATTAAAGCAGCTTTATTTCCAACTCTCATAAATAAGACTGGCAGCCTCTTCACTGCCTTTCAGCTCGTGTGGCACTGAAATCTCCTGGTTTGATTTATGGCCCACAACAGGAACAGTTTCCTTCTGAAAGTAACGTATTGCTCTATTCCAGTCACAATGTATCATAGCACACGTTAGCTCAAATGGTCCGAAGACATATTGGCTATTATTGCCTCATATCCTGTTTCTCGCTCTCCAAAACAAACAGAGCCATGCCAGGGAGGAGGAGGGGAGAGAAGCGGAAAAATCCTTGACAGGAAGCAACAGGGTTCATGGAAGACACGGTCTTAATGTTTCGAGAAAAGCCTGTACTGTTTGTATTCCTATCAGTCTAAACAACATATGTTATCTACCACTAAGGCACCCATATATTTCTTATTGGATTTAGCTCAACTGCTTGACAAAGGCACCAGAGGACAAATGACACGACAGGCTTTTCAGTAAGATTTGAAAGATACCGTCAAAGTGTCAGCATGAAGAGCTTCTCTGCTGCTGTAATTTCAACACATAATATTTCCACAGCTAAACACCTCCTGGGCTGCCTACTCTGTACTTGGCTCCAGCTCAGGACTCGACAAGGCTTCAAACACACCACGCACATCGAGAATACCAAGCGAAGTGAGATGGGCTGCTTTCGATCTGCCGGCCAGAAAACCGGGCTTAACCAGGATATGTGAAATCCATTTGGGCCCTGCAGTCGATCCGTCTGCAGCTTGTCACAGGAGCTGATGCATGGAGCTCAGTCCCAGGGCTGAGCAGTGGAACCACACACAGTACACCAGTGCTGGCGAGATCACATTTGTACAAGAAAAATCCTCCATCGTTCAAACAAATTAGGGTGAATTTTTTTACAGCTTTTCTAACAGTTGCCAGTGCATCAGTAAATTTTGATTAGCATTTCTCCTTATTTTAATTTCTATTGCAGTCACTTAATTAAGGAAAAAAGCTTTCGTGTACACACGCTTAGTTAAGTCACTCGGTGATCTTTTCACGGAGAGCCTGCTGTGTATATCCAATTAAGAAGCTTAAGGAGCTCTGATATATTTGGTTTTTAAAGCAGCACGCTTCGATAATGGTAGTGTTAAGATGATTCAGAGACGAAGCACATCTGAATTAGCAAAATAAACACACTTGATCACACAACTGAATGTCATTGAATACATTAATAAAGTCTCTAAATAGCTCTAAATAGAGTCGTGCTGTACTCTGTTTTTATGTGTATATGCTGTTTAAATATTGAGTTTATTTTTTATTTAGTAACAGAAAATGTCTGCAGTTGTGCTTACATGCGTGCGAACTTTAAATGAGACGACAAGTTGCACCCTAAATTAATAAAAGCACCTTTTAAACAACCTAATAACTTGCAAACGCTGATTCACGCGGCCACAATAAAACATCATAACATCCAAATGAATTCTTTGCTCTAAAATGTCAGGCAGAAACAACTTGTTCCTGTTGTTTGTGACACCTCATGATGTTCACCCAACCTAACATCACAAGTACAGACAGAAACACATAGCCTCCCACTGGTGTTGGCGGCCCGGCCTCTGGATGCTGCAGGTGTCTGTCAGCTCCCACAGCTGCTGCATAAATCTCAGCAGAGCCAACGAGCTCTGGTGAAATATCGCTGACAGGGGCTCGCTATTATCGTGGCCTTTCAGGAAACGGCACTTTGCTGACTAATGTGGCGGGAAGTTGAGGTCAGTGGGCGGGGTAGGATAAGCATCTAACTCAGGCGGGGTGTGGCTGATAAACTGGAGGAGGTATGATGGTAGTAATGCAGGGGTAAAAAGCTGCCTATTAATGGTGTGTCCTGCGGTATTTGTAGACTTCAGATTGTTTCCTCCTTTGATTTTGATTTATTAAGAGTGAAATCCTGAACCAGGAAATATATGTAACATGAATTTGTGGTTATACGACGCTCCTGTTCAGCTATTTCTACCCTAACATGCAGGAAAAAACTCAAATCATGGGGGAAAATATCAAAAAATCCATTATGCACAGATAAAGTTGAGAGGACTGGGATCAGATTTGTTTTCAGTAACTCCCTCAAATGGTAAAATGTCAAATATAAAACTGTCCAATACAGTTCATACCAAAGAAATCAAACTCTAACTCATGCTGAATGTGTTTCTGAATTTCACAGTGTTACGTCTTATTAGCAAAGCCCCGGGGCCCTGGGCTGGTGGTTGGTCTATTTGCCTAGTTTACAGCAAGAACTGGATAGTTCACATCACTGTGCTGGTTTCTAGAGGTGAACCCTGCTGTCCTGTATTCCTCACGGCCTATTATTTTTCCTCTTTCTCCAAACACCGGTACAGACCTTAAACTTTAACAGGTTCTGGGCGTCCTACTGACCTAGTGGCTCAAATGCATGCCTATATACTGTGATTACAACATTCCCTGTTCGAGTCTGGCAGGGAAACTTTGTTGTATGTCATTTTCCATCTCTCTCTCTCTCTCCCCTCATGTCTTGTCACCTCTCTGCTGCCCACCTCGGCACACAACACACCCATAAAAAACTTGACAGTGGTGGCTGTATGAAACATATCATGGAATAATTCTATATGAAATAACAAATGAAATCTCGCAGAGTGAATTCAACATTTGAAACCCTGTCGTAGACTCACACAATGTACAACAGACCAATTAAAGCACCGATTTATTTTGGGAAGCACCCCGAAGACATCAGCACATAAAAATGAACATTATTATAACATTATATTCCACTGTGGAGCCATATTACCATTAATCATTGTCTCCTACATTTAGTGTGCACTCTTACTTCTCAGTAGTGTTAACTTTTGAAATAAAAAAGTTTAAAGGCTTTGTGACGGCACTTGCATCAGAATAGAGAGAAAATGGCATAAGAGACATTCAAGGTACTCAGATATGTGCGTGTCATTTCATACTTTATTAACTAAGATTAATTATATAGTATTCCCAGTAGGTGGATGGTATTTTTCAGAGCACAGCTTTTCAGCGTGGTTGAAAAGGAAAAAGAAGGCTGCCACTCTCTATTATTACAAAGCAGGTCATTTATCATTGAGCTCCGTGATTGTCCTCTTTCCAGTTACATTTAAAGTACTGTATTCCACCGCTGCAAGGCAAACAGATAAAATAAGACCCAAAGCTGCTTACAACCTGCAAAGTTATATAAGCAGAGGCAGGTGAAGAGTAAGAGCACAGTATGTGTTCACTGTGCAGCCTGGAAACAGACAGCCAGCAGCTAAAACACAAGATAACACACACAGGAATGATTTATTATACAGTAAACATATACTAAAGTTGTTTTAGATATTCCAAAGCTGAACCAGAGCTTTCCAAAGCACACTGTCCTGCTCTAAAACTTGGCACGGTTTCACGCTTCACAATTGCTCCCACTGAATGAAACCCCGAACCGCATCTGTGTTTCTCCCTTTAACCCAAGTTGTAAAGTACCAACATGCTGCGAGGCGACACAGCGGCCGGCAGACTGCGACGAGAGCCGACTGACAGCCAGAGTTACATTAAACGTACAGCAGAAACACAGCCAGCCAACAGACACGTGACACCGCTCCTCTCCGGTTAAATGAACGGTGTGCATGTGTTATAATAGCGGAGCTGTCCTTTCAGCACCGCCGGCAGGGACACAGCGCTGAGCCGCTCCAGCACTCCTCTGTCTCCTCTACTCTCTCACACACACAGAGAAGGAAAATCACCGCCTCAAAGAAATAAAAAACTTTCACCGGGTCCAGCCAAAGCCAGCACCCGTCCCCTCACACCACGTGCACTCTTTAGGTTGAAGAATTCAGCTGTGACATGTATTATTTCAGTGGAAGTTAATTAGAAGGAGAGGAGAGACGTTATTGGCCTACTTACCATCAATCGCCATGATGTTCTGTTTTGGCTTCCACCGAGGCGGGCGGTGAAGAAGGGGGAGCGGCCCACTGCAGGGTGAGGGAAGGGGGGAGATCCGTGGGGTGGTACAGTCCAGAAGACACCGGGGAGGGAGCTGAGTGAAACAAACGCTGTACAAATATCTGATCCATAACTTACAGCTGAGAGAAAACAGACTACACTAAACATAAACACAAACACATTTTGATTTGTTTTTATGTGAGTCAGACTATAATCATCTAGCACAGCTTCGTGATGTAGTTTAGCAAACCCGAAACTTAATTTAGTTCAGCTAAGACACATTAAAAAGTGACAATATGTCTATTCTATAGAATAATGTTATTATTTTACAGAATAATATTTCACTATGGTTACATATGTTTATGTTGAAGCACAAGTACTTGTGTTGTTAGCATGTATTCACCACTGGCATTTAAGATGCTAATAAGGTTAATACATTTTAATAATGTAGCCTAGCTGACCCAGATCAACTTTTTTGATATCTCCTAAATACAAGGCATCTTCCTTCAGTGGACTTCCATATTAATATCCTTTATCCTGAGCTTGATAAGTTAGTTTAGCTAACCCAAAAGTTAATTTAGCTCGGATAAACTACATAGTTAAAGGTGTAGTCTAGGATTCTGGAGAAAGCTTGTTGATATTTGAACTCAACAGGTAAACAAATACACCCCTCCCTTCAGTGCTCCTTCAAAGTGTGCGAGTAACTCACAGCATTAGTTTGTCCTGTGCACGAGCATGAGTTGTGACATATTATACCGCAGTGTTAAGTGGAAACTAAAGCATCAGTATTTGACGACCTGGGTTGGTGGCTCTACCTGAGCCGCTCTGTTTGTTTCCCGTTTACAGAGCCAAGGCTGTGTATGAACGCTGGACTTTTTTATCAGCGCACACACAGAACAGGAAGATAGTGGATCGTGAGGAGATATTCAATGAATTTGACAAAAACTGTTTTGGATTAGAATCGTAGACTACATCTTTAAGCTGTATTAGATGCTAATACAACATTAAATGTTAATATAGCTTAATCATGTTGCTGTTTAGATGAAAATACAAAGTAGCTAAGCCAACAGAAAAGTAGGTTGGCTGAGCTACATTATTAAGCTGTATTAGATGCTAATATGCTTATTAGATGCTAATACAGCCTAATAATGTGGCTTAGTTAACCTAAATCAACACCTGATATCTAGTAAATACAAGGTATCTACCTTTAATGGACTTAATGATGTTTTGAGTTTTAAGCTTAAAGTTATAATCTCGAAGATTTTCATTTTGTTGTCTTTTGCGGCACCTATGGTGATAATCGGTAATTGCAGGTGTGTTTTTGGACCTCACTTCCCAAGTTTCATGTCTGTAGTCATCGACCTTTTCTTTGTTTGTTCGGCTATAATAACCGTTTACTCACAGCGCTAGCTGAGACTGGAAAAAACAGTATGCCGCTTCACACACAGGTGAATTAAAGAGCGAGTCTGTTGCGTTAAAAGTCTAACTGTGCGCCGCTTGTGATTTTTCCGGGAAAGTCGCCACCGACACCCGGGTCATAATACTGCAGATGCAAGGACTTTCATCAGTGGGCCATAGACTCAATCACCATTGTGTTGCATCATTCGGCGATAGATAGTGACTTAACAGACGTTTATTTAAATGAAAATCTTCGAGATTATATCTTTACAGAAAAACATCTGCAAGTTAATGCTCGAAACACCAGCAATGGAGAGCAGCTTTGCATTTCTGCAGCCATTATTTTATGGTATAATATTCTATATGTGCTTGAGGGACATTTTCAGCTGTCTTCAGCAGTAGTTCTCAGCCCTGCTTCGTGTGACTCAGTCCTGCTGGTTCACCCACTACCTTAGTTGTTAATCATGCCCTGATTGCTGATGGCTGGAAAAGAAACCAGCAGGGCTCTGATTCCTGAGAACAGACCGCAGCTCTTGGAAATCAACACTAAGTGTTTATGTCAGCCCCTTAGAACCAAAGAACAGGAGCCTCTACCTACACTCGCCTTGCTGTCAGTCATCAGTCACACGGGAAGAAACATATCATCACAGACCTTTTCTGAGAGTTGCTGAAAAGCATTCTGGGAGTCGTAGGGAGTCACTATTAGTACAACAAAAACATAAATTGCAACACATCATCACAGTGTAACCCCTGAAATGTTGTGATTAATACAAAAAGAGGATATCTAGGAATGTAAAAGCATGTGATGGTGATTTGTTTCCCTGTAGTGTGAATCTTAAAGGTCAGGTATTAAGTACAGCACAGGAATTAAATATTCATACAGCAGTCAGCTTCCTCGCCGAGTCGTTTTCCAGAGCTGATGTGCTTCCCCCAGAGGTGTAGATAAAGTAAAACACAGAGGAAAAAGATGGAGAATATATTCAAATATTACTTCCTTTGTATTGTGCATCCATTCCTACAAGCTGCACACCCCAGTATGTTACTCCTACTTGGACAAAAAAAAGCTTAGTGCATCCTCTGTGTAATGGTTTTTACCTTGTCCCTGCCCGAGCCTGCCTTTTAATGATACAACACAAACTCAACATATAACCTGCACGTGTTATCCTGTAATTACTTTATTGCCTTCAGTACCCTGTATTTATTCTAGTCTGATCTAAATCGCTCTCTGTGCTGCTGCAGTCACCCCGTTTCCTGTTGAGGTTCATTAAACCTCCATTTGTTTCTATCTAATCAAATTATAATTAAGCTTATCCTGCTATTGCCATCTTTGTAAGTCAGTCAGAAAAATGCTCAAGCCTCCTTGTGTTCATCTCTCAACTAAATGTATAACATGTAAATTGCGTAAAGTATTTCAGTGCATTCTTTACATGCAGCTGTTGTATTGTATTAATGCTTATAAGAACCTGTTGTTGCAATAGAATTATAAAACCCATTAAGTTTCATTTTGAGATTCAATTTACACTCCCATGCCGTCATGAGGTTGCCATGGATACATACAGCAGCTGCTGAGCTCTACCTTGTGATTCCCTGTCAAAAAACATGGCTAAATGTTACCCAGCCGATGCATTTGTAACACACTATCACTGTATCCTCACTGTGTCGGGCCTCTAATTTGAGACAGAGCTGTGCATTACAGTATTTGGCATGAGATCATGTATACTTTGTGATACACTAACGCACATCAATTACATAACTGAAAAATGCTTTGTAATATAATCTGACATGCAGCTTCAATAGAATTACCTGTACATGAAATATGTCTAAAAGAAGAGAGCGATGGCTGATCAAAGCCTCACAATGCTCAGGGAGGACAGGGGAAATCATTATGCTTTGGCAGTGTCCTCCACAGTTCCTTCACCATATGAGTGCAGCAAAATGACGTCTGATATTCGTGCACTTACTGACAAACTGTGAGACTAATCAGCCTAATGAAGTCAAGATTTCTAAGATGTAACTGTTAACACTCTCTGTTGATGAGTGACATCCGTCTCATCTTTCATGTCAACGTCTTTTACTTCTCATTTCAATCAACTAAGCAGGTGCATCATTCAACACAAAGAATGGTAATTCACTAATAATGGATCAATACAACTATTGTCTGATTCTCAACATTTTTGCTTGTAACCCCTTAATGTGAAGCAAAATCTCCTTGCGACCTCTTGTTATAGGCTGCATGTCTATAAGTTGTGATTTTCCCATCTCAGATTCTTTCATATAAATCATTTTTAGTGGCCTGAAAGGGTAAAGGGTAAATGATGTATCAACATGTTACAAATGTACATAGCCTGTGTTTCATTTTACTCCTTTGGCCAAATCTCAGTTAACAACCACGTAGCACGTTAGCCAACATCTGCATCTGCTTGTGCACATACATATAAAGTAGATTTACAAATGAAAAAGAACAAATTACCAAAGCATGTTAGATTAATGCTATTGGCAATACAAACTTGGCCCAGCAGGCTTGACCTCTTCTCATCACATTACATTATTTTAAATCACTGTCACTATTCAAAAGGTAATGAAAACGTTATTAAGTAAACGTATTTTATTCACACATAAACGACCAATTGGAAACAAATACAATGTCAGAAGTGTCCAAAAATCAACAAAATAAATGAGATTTTCACCTACTGTGTTTTTCTGGATGTATTTGGAAACATGTATTTTTTAAAATAATAATAGTGACTCTCTCTTATCCAGATGTGATGAGCTGTGCACAGGGTGGAAGAGGTTAGCTCTCTAAAGTTGCAGATGTTTTATAAAACCTCACTGGGCATTTTCCAAGAGATTACTGATACCAGTATGAATGGATTTTTCAATAGTTACTTTTTAAGACATTTGAACAAAGACACAGATGAGGCAACATTTGGAATACAGTGTGTTAAGAAATGAGCTAACAATAGCATGCTGGTCGAAGATTGTACCACGTGTCCACGTGCATAGACATGCATGCACAAACACATGAACACAAATGTGCACTGTTTCCCTCTCTATCTCTTCTCCATTCATTCTTGTTTACTTTGTCCTATTTTTAGCTGCAGCTCTGCTCACATGCCCTCTGCTGGGCTCATCAAAGCAGCTCCTTCGTGTTGTCATAGAAATGGGCTGGCATGTCTATTAGCTTCTCTGTCCGCAGGCTCAAATCACACTCACCAGAGGAGGGAGCACGGCTGTTGGTCAGGTAGATTTATCTGAACAGGTAGATTATTTAGACCAGGAGAGGACGTAACTAATCCAACTATTATTTAATCATGCATGGGCAGGAAAGATAATATCTCGTACTGTAAATATCTCCAATTAATACAAGTAATCAGATGACCTCACGCCTATTACAACAACACCTGCTATTTCCTGTCATATCAGAGTTGTCTTCTGTTAGGACTGTGAGGCTGCATTGTCACAGTCTGACATGAGAGAGGAGCATTTATGATACAATCATGTTCACTCCATGTATGACCTTGTAGCGTGAACACCAACAGCGCTCCTGAGAATTACCCAGCTCAATCAGCCTACTGTTGCTATGGTGCTGCAGGGAAAATTGATAATTCAGAGGAGCAGGCCTAGCTACACACGTGCTTTCAGCCACACATTGGGACTGGATGAGAGGTGCTTAATAACTTGCAATATACTGACTTATATCACCTTGTTTACATTAGATATTCACTCCAAGCAAACAAGGATGTTAATTGCTTAGCAACAAGCATCTCAGAATATATTTAATGCTTTTAAAAATGTTGTAAATGTCAAATGAAGGCTGTTATGTACGCAGGGCTGTGTTACTAATTTGTGGAAAATATATTCATGATGAGTTTATATATACAGAATGTACAAAGCTTTATGGACACCAATCCACAACACAAATCCTCAGCTTATCTCTCTATATCTCTATTTGTTATTGGAATAGATTTGATATGGGAAACTAGTGAGTGATAATAGACTTTAAGCTTGGTGTATTTCAGGCTGGAGGCTTCAGGAATCAAACTACAGTTGGTAGTATTTCTCATGGCTAACACCTCCGTGCAGAATGACCGATTAAGAGAAACACTGATGTCAGGAAGTTGTGTGTTTGACTCCATAAACAAGCGAGGTGTTGATGTATCCTGCAGAATTTTATATAAGATGTCCATCTTGTAAAAATCTTGGGAGTAATGAAAAAACACATAACACATCCTGTTTGGCAGTCTTTCAGCCAGGGCTGTCATCCCTGAGCACCATCACTGCAATATGCCAGAAATCTTACTTATTTTGATGCTTTTTCTTATATCATACAACTAAAAATGGCAACTACATACTATCATGTTTTTACTGAATGGGTTTGAAGACAAAAGTCCTCAATGCTAAATGGTCTTTAGACTGATGGGATAACAACATTCAAATGAGGTAAACCAGCTGAGTGAACATCTGTAGCTGAACTGTTGCCAACTTGTTATCACATCACCAAAGTTCCATATTTAGGTCACAACCGAACCATCTCCATGACAACTGAGCAAACTCCATTTGCAGATGAAGGCCATGTGATGTAGCTGAAAGCTCCAGAAGAAACCTAATAAGTGGACCCTGAGTGAAGAAATCAATTTGATGAATGCACCAGTACAAATACCAGTGAAAAGGTTTACATTACTTATCTCTTATCAAACATGTATACCTCAGTGTACGGCACTTGAACATACTGTCCACCAGGTTATATATGGAGTCATTTTCATTCCACTTTCTTATTTGCTATATTTGAAAAATAAACCTTTTGTTTTGATCAATAACTCATTTGAGGTGCTTTTTAAGTGATGACAATGTTGCATAAAGTCCATTTTCTACACGTCCTCTTTGTGAACCTTATATCTTATGCAACCGTCTGAGAGTTAAGAGACAAAGACTATCAACAGGTTGCTAAATGCAACACTTTCCACTGACTTCTCTGACGCAGGCAGGACAGTGAGGAGCTGTTTCCATAGTAATGGCTTCCTCCACATAACACAAATGGACTGGAGTACTAAATTTAATGTGGAGGTGAAAATGACAGAAACGATCCAGCGGTCCAAAGGTCTGTTGTTTTCATCTAAAATGTATTACTGCACTGGAAAAACAATCCTGCAAATGTATCCACAAAAAGACCAGTAGAAGACTGACATGCACAAATATTTGGGTGTAGTGTCCTCAATTTAATACAAAATGTAAGAGAAAAACTAAAGTTTAACAAATATTTTGTTATGCCTCAGACTGTGCTGAAGTACAAGTAATTTATGAGTAAATCACATCAACAAATATTTGTTTGAAGCAGAAAAAAAGCTTTTTTCCCATGAACTTTTCTGTATCTGACTCAGTCTGTAGACAGCCAGTGGATTACTGAACAGTGAACTGTGACACCACCATGTGGGGAAACCTAGTCATTGAATTCTGACAGTTTATTGAGCTGAGCATGGTTAAAATATATTCACATGTAATGACTTACTCAATTATTTATAACTGACGAAATAAACTTCATTGCATTTTTATGTTTCATGCAACTTACAAATTACTCTGCAATATAAGAAGCACTAATTTCCAAATTACCAAACAAAACCTTTGCTTATAAATTAGATGATACTCTTTATTTCCAGGAATTCATCTTTATTCCATTCACCCATCCACATATCATCAATCACTGAGCTGATGCATTTTTTTTAATCTGCTGTAGCCCAACATTGGCCAGCCACACAGAAACATACTTATTGGTGTGCATCCATACACGCACATTTGCACACGTGCAGTAGTTTAAGTCTGCAGTTTGTGTTTGAGGTTGATCAGCTGCTTCATGTCGACGCTGCTGCCACCGCACACGATCACCAGCAGGGGGCCCGAGAGAGTCGGCAGCCGACCTAAAAAGGAGCGGTGCGACAAAACGGATCAACTCCTTTAGAAGTGTCCCCTCATTGGAAGGAAGTAACTATACACAGGAAGTTTCATCCTAATTAGTGCTTTTAAACATTTTCTACCGACACGGCTGGAGTCTGAAAAGAGTTTGCAATGAACAACCAGATTGCTTGGCTGAAACGTTGTGATGTATCTTATTTCCTGTGTCAAACGTGGTGTCACTGTTGTATCAACAAACAGAAGAGTTGTAAATTGAGAGGAACTCATGAGGAAATTAAATGGATTTTCTTTCATAGGTGCTTCAGTACATGCACTAAAGACGCATGGTGGCGAATATCTTTTAAGGTGATGATGACTCCAGAGCAGTTACCTTCATCCTGTAGCTTGTGTATAAGTCCACTGTAGACAGCTGCTAGCGCCGCTCCGCACGCCATCTCCACCAACACACGCTCCTCATCTACAAGACGACACACACACTGAGTTTATTTAACAAAGGCAAAACCAACATGAAGCCAAGGTCATGAAAGNNTTCAAGGGAACACTAACCTAGGAATGTTTCCACCGCCTGCAGGGCCTGCTGGTCCGTCACAAGTTCAGAAATGATTGTAAGCTCGTGGCTTTGGCTGTATTCAAAAGCTTTCTTGCAAACTGTCTTCGCTCCGAGACATTTAGCCTCACTGCGGGAAGACAGACGGAGGGAGAGATGAGGATGAAGTCAGTTTGGCTGCATTCGTAGCTGCAGAAAGCTCCTTTAACCTCTAACCTAGTGATGTCATCCAGGGTGACCACCCTCCCCGCCTTGACCGCAGCGTTGAAACAGTCGGCCCCCACCGTCTCCATGGCAATGATGGGTACGTCCGTCCAGCCTACGTCCTTCAGGCCCTGGATGACCCCGCAGAGGAGCCCCCCTCCACCCACAGACACCAGCACAGCTCCAGGCTTCACACCGGGACCCAGAGAGGCTGCGACCTCTGTGATCATACTGGCGTGGCCCTGCCTGGGAGATACAGGAAGAGTTTGAATGTAAGTATCGCAGAACACCAGTTTTGGAGTTGAAACTGGAAACTTACCAGAGCAGGGGGTGATCAAACGGAGGAACATAGGTGAGCCCCTCAGTCTCTGCCAGTCTGAGAGCCTCTGCATTGGCATCATCCCAAACCTCAGAAGAAGAAGATTTGATTTCATTTTCTTTTTCTTGTGTTCAGTTTTATTCTAAAGACTGAAATCAGACCTAAACTGTGACACTAAGAGATCACTTATATATATATTTAACACTATAGTTTACCTTGCCTACAATCTTGACAGTAGCACCCTGATCCTGGAGTCTCTGAACGACCAGCTGAGGAGAAGAGGAGGGAACTATGATGGTGGCTGGTACGCCCATTTTTCTGGCTGCATAGGCTGCAGCCATACCTGCATTACCCCCTGGAAATATGGCCATATTATGTTATATTACAGTCACCAATTGATAAAGTAGTGTGCAAATTAACAAACTAGAGTGTCAGACTAGAAATGTCACCTGAAGAGCAGACAACTCCTTTGGACTGTCTGGCGAGCTGCAATGAGAGCAATGAGACGAAAAAGGGGCAAGTCAGTGTCTTTTTTTTACAACAGATCTGAGCTCTACATTGGCCTTTAATTCAAATGACACATCAGACAGTCAGCACCTGATATGATGGAAGAAAAAGCTGTAGTTTGGGGGTTCCTACCTGCTGGCAGAGGTGTCCAATGCCACGGATCTTGAAGGAGCCAGAGGGCTGCGAGTTCTCCATCTTCAGGTACACGGTGGTTCCCACGCGTTTGGACATGGTGGCGCTCTCCAGCAGCGGCGTGTTCAGGTGGAAATGCTTCGCCATGGTGCACCTTAATTAAAATGGCAAATGGCGTGTTAGACGAGTAGAAAGTTGAGCGTGATGATGGCTGAGCAAACGACAAGCACCTGATGAGGGTTGCGAAATGTGGTTGAAAGCTCCAGAAACAGCTACGGAGTTAAGATTTTTTTGGCCAAAGTAGAAAGTTTGTTAACGGCCACAAGTACTTCAATCTGTCTTTCAAGAGAAGTGGGATATTTAACTAGTGTCAACATTCACACTGATGTTTCCTGCCCTACCGTGTGCCATGCAAGGCCAGTGCTGCCTTCAAGTGCAGCTGGAAACATAGTAATAGGTAGTAGTGGTAGTAATAGCAGTAAGCGTATTTCTAGAAAAAGTTTACACATTTTGTAGATCACAGAAGCAGTGGAGAGTTAAGTTAAGTAGAGCTGCGCAATAATTCGTTATTGTTGGATTATTGTTTGTTGTTGTTGTTCAATAGAACCATATTTTGTGAATTAAATACCAAAAGCAAACAAAAACCCCTCACCGAATGCGATTTAAAATCAGTGGACCGTATTTCAAAATGTATTGTATCTCTGTACATTATGGGACAGTTTCAGTATAAAATAGTTCCAGTGAAAACTGTTCAAAGTGACATCTGGGAAACATCCTGAGTAACTGGAGCACTGATTCTGGAGAGACAAATGTTTCAGTGCTTTGAACACCACAAACATGGGTGGGATTGGCAGCAGACGTGTCTCAAACAACTAAAACCATCTGCATGGCTTGATACCATTAGGGATAGTTCTACTTTCATTTATTTTTATTTAGCTATTTATTGTGATTATTGATCTATTAAATGTGTGTTTACGTATTTTGTTGTCTTTAAGCGAGTTTCCTCCACACAATACAACCTTTGTCCTGAAGTAAGTGTTCTGCAGCTTCCATGTTCAAAGCCAGCTGGTTGAACAGCAGCTGTGACGCAGCAAATAAAAAACACCGAAACGCACCGTGACGTAGCTAAAGTAAGTTACAATGTAAACCGATTTAATGACGTACACTATTACAGTAACTTGTACTGTACGTCATTAAGTAACGGCGTATTTTAAGATATTAAATCTTCACTTACGTTTGGATAAAATGTCTCGTTGAACAAGCCTCCGACCATTAAATGATAAGGCGGTTTATTTTATGCAAAGTGCATCATATTCTCAGTGTACGCTACATTATGCTATATGATGTAGCATGTAGCAGAGGCAGCGTCAAGCCAGCAAAACACTACTACTTCCGGTTGCTACTTCAAAATAAACGTGGCACTTTTTCAGCAATAATAATAATAATAATAATAATAATGACAACATACTCCAACCAACCACACTTTCAGCCAACTTGGTTGTCTGTTCTGCGCCTTCATTTGAAAACATTTTTTTTCCTTAGTATTTGTTGTGTGTGGTAACTTGCTGTATTTGAAGTTAAGTTGTATCAGCATTGTCAGCCTGTTTTAGCTCTTGAAAAAAGGGAGTTTTGCAGAAGAATCTCAGTCAAAAACACTTACTGCACAGTGTGACGATATAGTGAATTTAAATAGAAAGAAACTTACGTGTGAAGAGCCTTCTGTCTGGTGCAGAGACTTGAATGACCTGTGAGCTTTAATACCCCTCTAAAGTCCACTGTTTATTACCAAGGATTGAATGTGTGTGTGTGTGTGTGTGCGTGTGTGTGTGTCAGAAAGAGAGAGGGGTTTCCAGAGAGACACTCTATCTTCTTTTCATGTTTTTATTATGTAATATATATTAGCCTGTGTTTTCTATTAAATTGTATTTATTGGGCTGATATCAGAGCATCCTGTTCCATCCACCTGTTCTAGCTACATTCAGCTTTCACCTGTTACACTCTTCTTCTTCATTCTTGTGCATTTTTATTCACAAACTTGAGCAAGTGAGTCACAGCCACAGCGTTGATTCTCTGTAGGGATTATAGTTTCTTTATTATTAATGTACATTAGCTGTGTAGTTACAGGTTGAATATACACAAAGTAATGGTTCGCACTCCTCAGACCAATGTGCCATTCTCACATCAGACATCACTCAACTTATTGCTTCACATTTTACACAGCATGTTGAAGGAAATGACGCTTTGTGTCACAACCTTCCTGTACACTGGGTGGCAGCAGTGAGTGACTGACACAGCCCAAACAAAGAAACAAGAGCAATGTCCTAATAATAATAATAATAATAATAATAATGATAATAATTATAATAATAATACCAACAATAGAAAAACAGTTTTCAGTGTTTTAAATAAAACAACAAATCAGGGGAATAATACATTTCATACAACTATTAAAATATGTAAATATGAAAAAAAAGAGATGACACTTGTGAGAAAGTCAAGTTGTTTTCACGCTTTAGATTCTTCATTCACTCTCGGCTATTTAAGCCCCATTTTAACAGTAAACCAGTCAGCCCTGGGATAATGTGTACAACCTTCTAAACTTTGTTTAACATGTGGCAGGGTGAGGCTGGGGTTGCTATGACATTTTTGTTTCACTTTGAAAACAACACACTGAGCTTTAACACTGAGCTTTTGGTGGATGGAAAACACTGCTATATCATATTGTTAGTATTAGAGCCTGGCACCAGTATTTCCCCAGCATGAGAACCAATCAAGCCAGGCCCTCGTCTGCACTGGGTGCTGTGCGTTAATGGGTAAAGACTGGCAGAGGTTTTATTTCAAATGAAAAAAATATTGTCGCTTTAATTCCTTCTCCTCTTCTTCTTTCACCTCTTAACCCCTTCTCTGGGTGCTTTGGTTTCACTAATCCATTTCTCACATTCTCTTATTTTCCTTCTTTTCTCCTCTTCTCCTCCTGTCTGGCCAGCAGCAACCATTTTGCAGCTGAACAGATGTTGATATGACAGCATGCACCAGTGCTGAGTCAACATAAATACAGAACAGTAAAAGGTTGAGACATCCGTAATGATTCACAGATGCTTCTTTTATCATTTGAAAACAGAATCAAAATATTCTTCTGATATCAGTTCAAACTTTTTTTTNTTTTACCATGCCATAAAATTATATTGTCAACATCTGTTGCTCATGTGGGCCTCAGCCGCCATGCATCAAAAGCTGGATTCTGCTTCTTAGTCTTGTGGTTGCACGTCCAAAGTTATTCCTGACTAACTAATAGCTGCTCTGCCAACAACCTGACAAAACCTGACTTCCTTTAACACACATTCAGAGTTATACTGTCTGCTCTCTCTTCTCACTTTCCTCCCGCCAACTTCACATTCACATCTCACACATACTTCCCCCTGATCCAGCCTGTAAATTTACTGCATTTAAATCTTCACACCACACAGTGTGAAAGTGTTTTCAGACAACATACTACGTTCGCTGTCACTGAGAAAGAGCACATCCTTTTGCAGTAGATGAGCCTGGCATTATGAAGATCCATCTGGGTGTTTTGTTTTTTTTAATCAACACCGTACAAAAATAAAGTGGCATTCAAAGATCAAGATTATGTGGGTAAATGTCAGATAGAGCCTTATAATTCCAAGCTCATGCTTTCATGTTCTGAGCAGAAAGGACTCAAAGCTGCATCCAAACGATGAATAATTTTCATTTTTTTTCTATTCAGCTTCTCTCATGCGGCTGAACTCGTGTGAAGTTGCCAAGCTGCTGTTGCTCAAAATAAGATTCAGGCGATTTCTTTTAACTGCGGCGACTTGGTGAAAATATATTATGATTCTACCATAAAGTGGCTCTGTGATTCCAGCATTACATCCAAACAAAGGGAAAAAAAGTTGCTCCATCAGAGCTGTGAGCTCCATCTTTGTTTACTTCTCAGCCTCCCGACTACCTCCATCCTTTGTTCTTCCTTTCTCGGGCTAATGCGACCGCCCACACGCCGCTGCTGCTGCTCCTCTGCTCCTCCGTGTGCATGCGCCCTCCATGAGCGTGCACGTGGCTCCTGATCTGGGCTTCATGCCAGTGAGCGTTGTCTGGGTTTGATCCTTGGATACAGCTGGAGAGAGAGCAAGAGAGAGAGAGAGAGAGAGGGGGCAGGGTCACTACATCATGTTAACATTGTTCTCAAGGTGCCTGAACATCATGAAGGCAGACCATAAGACAATAAATCTGCTTCTTAAGGAGCTACTTCCTCTTTCTAATCACATTTAATTCACTAAATGAGCGAGAACGAGTTTAAACGTTTAGTGTCAATTTCACTTCACGTGTACTTCCTAAATGTACAGATCCAACATTCAATTATTAGTTACACTGAGGCAGCATGGTTGGAGCTGTAAAGGGGCACTGTGATGGACAGTTTTATTAAAGCTATATAGTTCAGCTTTACTAGTACAATCATTGAGTTCTGAGCATTATGGAGTGTGGACATACTGCACTGCACTCCCGAGGCTTAAATGGCACTGTGCACAAAAGCACAAACCCCGTCCAATAATGCATACTTCTCTAACCCTCTGCTGTAGCCAATAATATTATCCTTTTCGCTTCACCTTTACAATTTAATTTGTTTAACTGGTAAACATTCATTAAAGAATTCAGGATTAGGGCTATATGGTGTTAGCCATAGCAATCATCCAGAGAGGGAAATCCCAAATCCAGATCACTGATGAGATCTATTCTTTCATTCCTGGGACAAAATTTGATCTGTCCACCAAATTAACTGAAAATATGTTCAGAGGTTTTTCATATATATCATATATTTATAGAATAACATCTTTTACTTAATTTATTGTGACATAATTTAAGAGTTAGTTACTATATATATGGCATTTTTTGAAATTTTCTTATTTTTGGGAACTAATAAAACACAACACTGTGCAAGGCTGTGCATAACACTGTGCACATTACCTATAGCTGGTGGCAAGTAAGCGTTCGCTAAACCCCTCCCTCAAACAGCGACTGACCAATCATTGCTTAGCAACCGTAACTAAGCACGGCAGGCCTATCAAGCTTTGGATTTCTACACGTCAAAGCAGTGTGCTTGAGGCTGTAGTAAGAGAGATACTTGGTATTTAAAGAAATTGGACGGGGTTGTCTTTTTTTAGCCTCTCCAAAACCAAAAAGACAAGAGAAAAAGAGTAAGGAACGGATTAAACAGCATACGCAGGCTGCAATTGTTAGCATGTTCAGTTGACATACTGTTAGCATGCACGTAAGGAAAGAAGCCAAACAGTGTTAGAACAAAATAATAGTCCGATCTTACATTTTTCCTTATCGTACTTATAATACCGGGACTTACTAGCCCTGCACTGCAATACACGAACAATGCTGTTTCTTTATTTCCATGTTTTCTAGCTACATGGATCATTAACTGGCATGGACGCTGACTGTTTGCCTGAGATATGCAGCTTTAGCCTCTGTCTTTCAGCAGAATAGCATATATGTAACCATCAGGTGCACATTCATGAACCTTTTACAAGATTCTCTTTTAAAAACGAGTCAGCTGGAAACATTAAAAAGTCAGCTTGAGACGATGTTTTCAAAACAACTTATGGCGCTAACGTTAGCTTAAGTAGCTTGCAACAGCTGATGAAGTGAGAATAGAGTGAAGTGATGACCAACTTTTGTGGTGGTCATCAAAGTGGACCAAGCTCTATGTGTGCACACATTTATGGAAAGGTGTCGGCTGTATCGTGTGTTCTCTCACCCCCAGTAGGTTTCTGGGTATGTATCCCTCACGGTCGTTGAGCCGCGCCCACCACCACTCAGTCTCGGTGTCGTCACGCCGACGCAGCACGGTGAGGGCGTCACCCTCGCTGAAGGACAGCTCATCAGCCTGCTGCGCCGTGTAGTCCCAGAGAGCGTAGACCAGGCCTTTGTTCATCACACCCAACTTTTCTTGGACACCTGGGAGAGATACAGAGTATTCAGTGTTACAAAACAACTTACGCTTTATTATGTCGATTTCTGCAAGTTAGATCAAGTTTAAAATTTCTCTATCCTTTTGGACTGGAGTAGACCTGTTGAGTTTAGTTTTGTTCACTGTCCGTCTGTATCTACCTACCATAGAGGAACTGAGAACACTGTGTATAGCCCTCCTCCATTTCTTCACATTTGTCTGCCGCCGTTTCCACGTCGCTAATCGTTGTGGCGAAAATGGCGGCCCCCGATTCCACCAGCATCTTACAGAGGTGGACGCTGTTACAGGAGGCTGCGCAGTGCAGAGGAGTCCTGGGAGGGACAACATTAAAATATGATTTTAAACAGACTTAAACATTCCTCTGCGAGACAAGGTTCATTCACCTCTGGTAAAGAAAGGACAGAGATGTTCCAGCAATGCACTTGCATCAAAAATCTAGCAGGCTAAACCACAATTAATGTCATCACGAAACAGGCTGACATTAACTAAACATGAATAAATTAAATCATGTAACTTCTGAATGCAGATCCTCATTAGACTTGGTAATCTCATCCTTCAATACTGCTAAGGCAGCTGAGTCAAAAATGAATTTAGAAATGCAATTATCTCTGGCATTGTTGCCTCTGAGCTGAGCTCCAGTATCACTGCCACAGAGTGTGTTCATTACCCAAACACCCTCTAGTCCTTCAGCAGCCACTGTTCTATTATTAGTCTGGACTATTACATGATTGAATGACTGGCTGAAGGTACTGACCATCCGTCACTGTCGGCTGCGTTTACATTAACTCCAAAGTCCAGCAGGAACTTAACAATGTGGTGATGGCCAGCGCAGACAGCATTATGAAGAGGAGTTATGCCTTCATCATTAGGCATACTGGGGTTTTCCACCTTAAAGACAGAGAGAATGAGAAAATATACATAGAGCTGTTAGACTGATTAGAATGATTGGCTATCCACGGCAACAATGGAAAAATCCCAAAAATATCTGTATTGGTATCAGCCTTGAGAAAGATTTCACTTAAATCTCAGTGGAGAGCACTACAGAAGTGCCAAAAATGCCAAAACTCAGGATAGTGCAACACTTTTTGAACAGCTTGGAAGTAGTTGAATTGTTGAGTCTTACTGCCTCGGGGCATGGTAACGTCAAACTGAGCTTGTTGTGGATGTGAAGCATCTGAATGTTTCCTTGAAAGTATCAGCTAGAGTTTGCAGTTTGGAGAGTCAGTAAGCACTTTTGTCCAGTCTCCAAGTGAAACATGTCAGGGATAGATGGGGTGTTTGCCTTTACAGATAAAAGGCTTTGTTCTCGGTAGCTCCGCGCTGCTGTAAAACACTGTGATACAGAGTGTGAGCGCTCAACAATACCTTTCCACACCTGACAACTGAGACCACCTCTCCCCTGACGGAGCTGCTGAGGATCAAAGATATTATGCTTTGTAAGTATTGTCATGAAGGTATTGAAAATCTTTCACTTATTAGCAGATCTGTCGAGGCAATCTGTGTGTGGGTGTGCAGTAATTGTTGGCATGTTCAAATATTCTTCTATTGCATAAGGAAATGGGTTTTTTCATTCAACACAGAAATGTATCAAAAGCGCCACATTTTAGAAGTATTAGAACCAAACTGTGTCCGATGATATTGAGCCCAAAATTTGAGCTCTCAACAGAAGATTCTCCAGTGAGATTACACTCACTTCACTTCACTTCACTCTAGAAACATTCTGGGGCTTCAGACCAAACTCCCATAGCTGAATTATCTTTTTGATACCTTTACCGATACCTTTCACTCTGTATATGCTACCGTTCTGTGACCTAACTTGCAGCTTCAGCATAAATTTCCACTTCTACGCAGACGACAACCTGTCCTATGTTGCCATCAAACCTAATGATGCACTGGGCGCTCCCACTCCCAGGATTCTGTGTTGTTAATCCTCCTGGTTATTTGAAAGAGCTGGCCTTCCGCCATCTTCAAGCTACCCAATTCCCCACTTGTCAAGCTGCCTAGCCTGACCTTGTCCACCATGCTACATATCCTCCGAGCTGTCACATCTTATGACTCTTCCCCGTATCCCCTACACCGCCTAGCTTTCCCCTTGGACCTGAATTGATGTGGAAAACTGATACTAGACTTATGTTTTTGTACTTTTCTTATGGTATATTGGACTAGTGATTGTTACATGATTGTTCATGTTATTGCTATTTTCCAACCAATGGGTCCTATTGCGCTCCCAGATGCCTGAGAGGGGATTTCTCTTTGAATTCGTGGGTGTCTCCATAGGATTTTTGGAGGGTTGTTTTCCTTGTTTTTTTGCAAAGCACAAGATGGGTTTGGAACCATTACTAATGTAGGTTTGTG
This sequence comes from Oplegnathus fasciatus, assembly GCA_003416845.1. NCBI lineage: Eukaryota > Metazoa > Chordata > Actinopteri > Centrarchiformes > Oplegnathidae > Oplegnathus > Oplegnathus fasciatus. Next base: position 584,847 of record NTHP01000037.1, read on the forward strand.
AAGCCCTTTGATTCCCTGTAATATTGAGCTGTACAAATAAACTTGGCCTCATTTGATTTTAGCTCCGCAGACAGTTAATAAGCATTACAAATTTGAAAAATGAGAATGTATTATAACAACAACATAATCTTGTGCTACCTCATATATAATCCTCTGCACCAGATCAAACTCTCCCTCTAACGATGCGTCCAGCAGCAGAGCGAGAGGGTTAAACTTGACTCTCAGGCCGTGGCCTGTTCGCTCTGATGACGGCTTCTTCAGGTTGGTTCGCTTCACCTGCAGCACACGGGGAGAGCAACGTAAAAGTGTTGACAATGCAGAGTAGGAATTGCTAAGTAAGTACTTACTGCTTAATCTGGCACATTAGGTTTCACAGAGAACAATTATTTTGTTTAGGTTAGCAGTAACATGTTTCAAAGGGAAACACAACAAAGTAGGATGCTTGCTCAGGTTATTGGTGTCTATTTAAAAAACAGAAGGCCTAGTGGTAATGTGTATACCCCATACCAGGCATAATTATCATCTATGCCTACCTTAGGCAGTGAAGGTGGTGCAGGAGGTGATGGAGAAGGGGGGGCGTGGCCTACATTGTTGTGTGCGGGACTAGATCCTCTCTGGTTGTTATTGTTCTGGTCCTCTGGCCGTTCAGGTGCAGGGGATGGGCTGGGTTGGGCTGATGGAGACACACTATTGGTGGGTTCTGCTTTTGCTGTCATCTCTTTGGCTGTTTCCATGGCAACGGACGGAGGGGACAACCGGCGGGAGCCTGAGTTCAGGTTTTGAACTTCCCCCTCCACGGTTGCCATACTGACGTGCTTGTCACCAGGTTCTACGTTCCCATTTGCTGAATGGATGTTGTCCATGTCACCCAAAAGGCAGTCAGGCTGGTAGAAAGTGTTGCCTGGAATTTAGAGTAACAGCTGATTTAAACATCATCAAACTCTTAAGATCAGTGGAAAATACTATACACACTAAACTGTCGTGAGGCAAGGCCATATCATCATATCACAGTCTCTTACCTGAGCCTCCCTCCATGCCTCCCGCCAACGTGTTGAACCTGCACACCACAACAGAAATCAGTTTTAATCAAGCTGCAGCAGCCTTGATTCATTATTATTTACTTTCTGTTTCAAATTCAATTTCATAAAAACTGTTTTTATGGTGGGGTACAGTATACAGCAGCACAGACCTCTGGTACAGTAGTTTTTGGATGTTTGGCCCCTGTGGGCCCTCAGGCTCAGTGATTGAGCTCCGTTTCTTCAGGGGTCGTGGAGCATTACTGAGTCGTCGACGGAGAACCTCCAGGTCAGCATCACTCTGGAAACGTAGCTGGGAGTGGGCTGTGGAGGGCAGATGTGGGAAATCAAAATACCGCTACAAATGTCTTCTTCTATTATTATTATTATTTATTTAAATTTAGTTATTAATTGCTCCTGCTCCCCAGATCCCAAACCATCACTTATTTGGCACAGGAGTTTTTTTCCCCCAATTTAATACAAAAACATGTATTTTCTAAGGAAATGAGCCATATAACTGACTGTAGAATCATGTAAGGTATAGCAAACAGAGTAAGAGTGAGTTTATAAACTCATGACAGCACACTGATGAGTTTGATTATTCACTGGCACCTACCAACTGGGGTGAGCTTAGTGGGACTGAGGGGGCGAGGGATGTTGTCCACGCTGGGTGGAGGGAGGATTTGCCCATCACTGCTCTCACCTGCTCCTTTCCCTCCTTCTTTATCTGTAACATCCTCTCCTGCTTTTATTCCTCCTCCTCCTCCCTGGAGAAAAGGGACAGGGGATGGAGAGGTGGAGGAGGTGGGGAGGATGGGTTTACCATAGACTATGGAGAGAAAGGAAAAGGGACAGATAGTGCTTAGATGGATTTCTCATTGTGGACACTGTAACAACATTAAACACACACTATCTTTAGTCTGCATATGTGGCACAATCTGTGAAAAATCTATTTTAATCTGCTTTAATTACCTGCTTTGAGAGTAGTCCTGTTGCTGAGAGATCCATAGTTTTTGGCCTGAGGCTGCTGGAGGTACATGCTGTAAATGGAGCTGCTGTTCATGGTGGCAGGGCCCTTCCTGGGGGACTGGGGTCTGGAGGGGTGGTCCGGGACGTAGGGACGTACGGCCACCGCTGGAGGGGGGTCTGTTCGCTCTGTTTGTGGGGACAAAGGAGAGGGCTGGGAGGTGGCGGCAGGGCCTAACAGTCGAGACAGAGTAGGGAAAATGTACAAATGAACACTTCATTTCCAAATGGTATGTCCGCATCTCCAAGAGATTATTTGCAGATTTCATCATTCAGTTTCCATAAAATAGAGAGGCTTGTAATATTTTGTTAGAAATGACTGCTTCAACAGTAACTTTCAGTTAAACCTCCAGTGGTTTAACTTCTCGCCTTGCTGCAGTGATGTACAAGTGTTCTCCAGGATAACATCAATGTTGGGTGTGGTTACAGGTGCAACTAAGCACACTTCTGACCACGCCCAACCACTGATAGTGGTGATGGTCAGAGGTGAAACAAACTTTCAACCGGAGAGGGCAGCGAAACGTTACCTTTCAGCGCAGCGTTAACTCTAAATTACCTTGGCTTGAATTAGGAGGGACAGAGATCCTTTGCTGTATTTGTTGTGAAGAGGAAGATGATGAAGAGGAGGATGAGGAGGCATTTGTAGCACCGGATCGGGGCCAGCCCAGTGTACCAGGGGCAGAACGGGGCAGGGAGCTGGTGGCACAGTGATGCCCTGCCGCCTGGTGGGTAGCACTGGGGTAGGTACCATAACCAGAGGGATGCTGGTGGGAAACATTGAAATGAAGAGAGAGAGACAGAGAGAGAGAGACTTTTCTAATGCGTGACTGGACTGCATGACCTCATTTTTCTGTAAAAACCTGCATGACTATTTTGGAGGGAAATTTTTCTCCCGAGATATTTCCTGAGTTGAAAAGTTCACACAATCATTTACTGCACTGGTCTTCAAAGTGGGAGCCAGGGCACCCTAGAATGGCCTCAAGGAGGCCCTTAGCAAAATGAAGAATATTTTAATGTCTCTATAATGTCATTTGGTGGTAATAATCTATTACATAATTTATGAGAATGACTATTGTAATCATAACTTTCAATATCATCTCCCCATGTCTAGTACAGAAACAGCACAGTACCTGTTCTGGACTGTTGGTCCTCCAGTCGGACACACTCTTACTGATGCTCGGCCATGACGCTTCATTAGCTAAACAGAGAGAGAGAGAGAGAGAGAGAGAGAGAGAGAGAGAGAAGAGAGAGAAGGGGGAGAGAGGAAGTGTTGAGAAAGGGACAAAGGGCACAACAGGAAAAGCAATTAAGGAGAGGGAGAGAGAGACAAACAGAAAGGAAAATGAGTAAAAAAAAGTACCATGTATGTTAAAGAAGGTTAAAGTAGGTGAAAGGTGAGATAGAGTTAGAGAGCAGGAGGCACCTATGAAGGTAAGTTCATATGTTATACTGAGAAGTGGTTGGAAGGGACCTGGGTGCTAAATACTTGCAAAAATATTTTACACTAGCTGTCGTATCCAGTGTGCAAATATACAAGGCAAAACAAATGACTAAAATAAAAATATATTATTATCCATACATATACTGTAGTTTACTGCAAGAACAACATAAAAACAGTGCAATCGGATTGTTTACATGACAATCTTGGTCTGAAGTGAACTACGTGGTCCATTATTTAGTACCACATAACAATTATGCAATATTTGGAACAGACTCCAAGTCATCCAGTTATTTTTAATTTGACCTGACAAGCCTGGCTTTCAATTGTTTTGTGTGAGATGTGAGATGTGAGATGACAAGCGCTAAACTGCTTAACAACTACTCTACATGTTCAGATTGGTGATTACAGCATGTTCTCCACTGCAAACATGTGTTTAGCGTCCTGTAAGTAGTGCAGCAATGGGACTAAAGTTTCACTGATCATAAGCTTGGTTGCAAAAATTATGGGTAGTGAAGCTGATGTCATGATAACGTCTGTATCCGATGATAAATAAAACAGACAAACATTCATAGTAACTGACAATTGCAGTCATAAAACTGACTTTCGGGTGCTGTTCTGCTATTTTTATCAGAAGAATTACACCGAGTTGTTGGTTGTTAGTTGGTTGTTGTTGGTGCATTCCCAAAACCACAAATAACAGAAAGCTGCTGCCTTGAAGGTTTAAAACTGACTTGACTGACTGTGCTAAAATGCTAAGCTCTTAGAAAATGCAGCTTGCCAGTTATGAAAAGAAGCAGTTTAACTGTGTCTCCACAGAGGTGGTGTTACATAACTACATAACTAACTGGCACAGTTCAACGCAACACTAAGGTCACAATACCGGTCAGTCAGTAAATCTTGAACCACTGTTGCCTATTAACTAGTGACAATCCTGGAGGTCAGTGGCCTCGCTTAATGTTTTACAGTTTCACAGCAGTTTAACCTCACCTTACTTCCATATAGACTGAAGATTAGCTTGGAAATCTAGCTTGCAGCTTGTTAGTTTTCATAAAGAACAATAATAATATTATGGCTAAGAGTCTTCTGTGAGGCTGTATTTCCTGATGGGAATGTCATTAGTTTTGCACGAATTTGGTCATAATCCAAAGTACTGGACAAATTAAAATTTTGACCTGATGATCATACAAGAAAAGTCAGTGGATCACCAAAGTTATTACAAAAGATATTTCCAAAGTGGTGGACCGGCCAACCAGCTGCCAGACAGACCGACAATGCCATCCTTAGAGCCACGCCGCTAGCCTGGCTAAATATAATTGAAAAAGACTCTAAAATATGATTTAGTGCATTGTGTAAAAATCCACTACATGTCACAGTTGGCTACAATTCAGCGTCCATTGTCACAGTATCATTTTAAGCTGTTACCTAACCATTTGGCCTAGCTCTCGGCGGTACAGCCACGTCACAGTTCTGGCACATACCAGACTAATACTGATTAACTGTTGAACCTGGGAGTCCTGCAGTCAGTAAGCTGTGCTGTGCTACCTGTTGACTGCTGCTGTAACCTGCTGACCTCAGGAAGAAAACAGCCACGACAGGAAACAAACAGTCACCCTTGTGCGATGTGGAAACTTGGCCACCTGCCTGAGAGCCCAGATTAGAAGCAGCAGTCACTTAGTGTTGTAGAGGAAAGACAGTACAGTGTACAGCACTGGCACCATCACGGCATGCCCTGATGCAAAAGGGCGGCTCACGTTTGGATTAAGGGTTTTAAGAAGCCAATCAAAGTCATCACTACTCAAGCTTCTTCTTTAGGTAACATCTAATGTGGGTTTTTGAACGTCAATCTCTGTATTCCTGAATTAAAATATGATTATAGGTGAAATAGGGGAAATATGCTTATTCGCTTCCTTGCCGAGAGTTAGATGAGAAGCCTGATACCGCTCTAATGTCTGTCCGCTAAATATAAAGCTCCTGCCAGCAGCTGGTTAGCTGGTTAACGGGAACACAGTTTTTAATAAAAGGACATCTGTCTAACCGTTTTTCCCTAAAACAGAAGCATCAGGGTCTTTGAGGCCTTTCCTATTGATCATTAATGCCTCCTCATGGGACATTCAAAAAGAGAGCTTTAGTTTCAGAAAACCTGACTCTTGGGTCTTGTTACCTCTTTCTAGCAAAGATAGTTTAAGTCAGTGGAATATGAAACCATTTCTCTCAATCCTGTGGATTTTCAAAATAAATTATTCACTTGTACTCTAATGCTTTTGGGAGTGTTTGGAATTCCTTGCTTTGTTTGCTCTGAGAACACTGTAGACTGCTTTGCTTGTGCTGTATTAGCGTTCATACAGTATAATAGATATTTAGCGCTAACATTTGTTAGAGAGCCTTAATCTCTGATGACAGCAACAGCAGCTGCCACAACCCCCCTTACCCAAAATCTCTCGCTATCTGACTCACACAGACACACTCACACACACAGACTGTATATAGCTACAAGTTAGCGTACATCAGACTTCCTTTCATTCATTTGTTGTGCCTGCGTGCCAATAAGCGCACTGTTGACATGACTTATAAGTGTGTATTTTCCACATTACATAAGCTGGGACAATAAATAGAACTGTGGCATTTGCTTTGGCATTCAAGTACACAATGGGATATATATCAGTGCTGGTTCAAGACACTTCAATTATACCTGGTAGTTAAACTAAGTGAGTAGAAATGTTTTGCTGCTTCAAGCCTGGGTGTACTGATATCTTACAATACAACAAGACAAGTGTCTAACTGACAACACAAAGCTATGTTTGTTGTCAAGGCTGATGCTATCTGGATGGATGTTGACACTAATAAGTTAAGCTAGTGTGATTATTAACTAGATTCACTGCCTTGTTAAAGGAACAGTTTGATGTTTTGTGAAATATTTTGTGAAAATGATACCACTCTGTCTGTACAGTAAATCTGTTAGCTTAGCTTAGCATAAACACTGGAAGCAATGGGAAACAGCTAGCTTGGCTCTGTCCAATGGTAACACAATCCGTCGACCTGCACCTCCAAAGCTCACCAATTGCCTGGCAGCTTCAAGGTGACCACAGGACTCCAGGAAGACCAAGATATAGTCAGGTACAACCTCCTGTAAAACTACAACTTGTGGCAGATTTTGTTACCTTCGGACAGAGTCAGGTTGGCTGTTTTCCCGTTTCCAGTCTTTGTGCTAAGCTAACCTAACTGGCTGTTGGCTGTGGCTTATATTTACAGTACAGACATTAGGGTGGTATAAGTCTTCTCATCTAACTCTCTCTAAATAAGCAAATTTCCCAAAATGTCAAACTACTCCTTGAAGTCAATGGAACATTATCCTGCATGTGGGGATTCTTGGACTGCGATCACAACTTCAGTTCACTGTGTCATTAGTCTCAAGTTACCATACTTGAAATTATGTTCCTTTATTTCTTATTTTTCCTTTTTATTTAACTTTGTTGTATTTCTGTGTTTGGTACAATTAAATTCACGGTGTCCAGTCAAGTCACCAAGACACCATCTGTCCTCAGACCCTCGAATCGGATAAGGAAAAGCTCCCCCCAAAAAAACATTTAATGGGGAAACAACAGGGTGTCAAATTAAAAATGTATTCATGAGACGGATATTAGAAATTTTGTCAGCGGTGTTTTGACCCCAAAATGATTATTCAAACATCGCAACTGTAGCTGAAGATGATAATTTCTTTTTACTGCAATTGACCTTCTCACACCAGGTAGGAAGACATGAAGGAATAACTGAATATGAGTCAGTCCAGACTGTGGTTTGCCCACAGTTTATTTTCTTGTGCTGGGCTTCCTAACCCCGAGCAGCTGCTGGCTATCAGATGTCATGTCTGTGTCCTTATACACATGACACTTATATTTTGAGGTCATTTTCTGTGGCCGATTCAATTATGTTCTGCTAACCATCTGTTCTGTGCAGTTAGACAAAGACACTCCGCAGTATTCTTGGTTTGAATGCACCACTCGAAATGTCTGCCTTGGGATTAAGGCTCAATAAAACAGACTCATGTAGAAAATACCATTAACAGACCCACTACACATTAATGTGCAGATGAAGCAGTGATGAACCAGGTGCTGCTAATCTATCACCAATGGTAGTAGTGGTGAGTGAGTTTTTCTAGCGCCTTCAAGGGACTCACTGTTGTTACTGTCGCCCCCCTGAGGGGACCGAGGTCCCCCCCACGTCTCAGTGGGCTCTGACAGGACGATGTCTAAATCTGACACTTTCCATTGGCTGGGAGGCTTCCTGACGCCACTCCTGTCCTCCTCTGCATGGCCACACCCACCACGAAAGACAGTAACAAGACCAACAACCACCGAAACAACACGGACATCATCATGATGACATCATAATGATGTCACATAACAGTAACAGGGACAGTCACAACAGCAACCACCACAACAACGTGAAAAAGTGACAAAACAGTAATCACAAAATCACCAATAACATTAACACATCACATATAAGATAACATCAACAACAGATAAGGGAAAAGGAAAAAAAGGAGCCAACAGACAGGAAAAGGAAATAGACAGGAAGTTAGAGCCCAGACAGAGATGTAAGACAGTGCAGCTAGAAACTCTGAAGTAAGAGACGGCAAACAAACAGATCCAAGTCTTGTACAGTGCCTTAAAATATCACACAGAAAAAAAGGTAATTCTACCAACCTGAGAGGGAGCGGATGTGGCTGAGTGGGGTGGGTTTGGGAGGTGGGTCAGCTGGCATGGGATACCCCGCCTCCTGTCTCCCCTCCGCTGGAACCTGGATGTAGGGGCAGACAGCTGCCACTCGGCCCGAAACTCCACCGCCCTGGTGGGAAGAGGTCTGAGGGGAGGACAGGCCTCCTCCATTCATACGACTCAACTGAAGAGATGCAAAGATACACAGACAGAATTAGACCTGTCAAGATAACTTCAAAACCAGGGGAAATGAAAAGAGCTAAGCTGTGTACTTCTGCTCTCTTCTTATGCAGTCGTTCTCTCAGGTCTCCGATGCGTTGATCCATCACCGTCACCTGGGCGTTCCTCTTGTTCAGCAGCTCCTTGTTCTGGGCCAACTTGCTGCTCTGCTCCAGGTTATGACGGTTACGAGCCTGAAACAGCGTTACGAGTCTTACTCACTCACACTTTGTGAAAACTATTTCTCACCAAAAACCTTGAATGTGTTAACTTGTTGAATATTCTGAGATGATATAATTTACCTGCAGCTCCTGGTAGAGTTTCCTCAGTTCCAGGGCGGCAGGACCCGACAGGGGTGATCCTTTCTGGCCAGTGGGTGCACCCTGGGACCCGGTGGGTGCCCCCTGAGCTGGTGCAACAGAGTGCAGCTGAAGGCGTCCTCTCCTCAAATCCTCCAACTGCTGGGTCAACTGGTGAAACCATTTAGAAAGAACTTAACAACTCACCTGAAACTGAATTGTGCTTGATTTTGACTGTTACAGTGAAACCTCACTCTGCCTCAGCGACAAACATTACCTGGTCGACTCTGACCACAGCAGACTGCAGCTCTGCCTGCTTCTCCTGAAACAGGCTGCTAACATGGTCAATCTCTGCAGCTGGAGACAGAAAGCAGGAGAAGGTGGGGTGAAAATGATAAAATGAGATCACTGGCATTGTCTTTGTTTACTAATTGAGCCTTTTTAAGTTTGTTTTAATGTTGCAAGAGATATTTAGTCTATATGACATATTGTAATGCATTAGCTTCTGACTCCTGTTACTTTTGGAAAGGGCACAGTGACCGTGACATTTAAGTTCAAATGGTCACCCTTAAGCCGGATGTATTTTCAGCCACATTTTTGCCCAGGCTTCCCTCTATTTCACTGTTCACTATTAAACGATGAATATGTAGTCATAAACAGCAGTGCCTGTAATCCACAGCCATCATCTCTGCAGCGTGCTTAGTGTGTTCAGGCTTACAGAGGTTTCCGTTGATCAGTTTACTGTAGTCCACTTGTCCTCTCATGGCTCGGATCTTCTTCAGCTTGGCTTCCTGAGTCTCCACTCGCTCCTTCAGCCGCTGCAGCTTCTCAGCTTCAGACTGAAGAAGAGGGAAGAAGAGAAGACACAAGCTAAACCTCCATTTTCATCAAATAAATAAACAGGCTATTTCTTAAAGTGACCTTACAATGTTCTGTGTTAGCCTGCAAAAAAGAGTCATGACTGGCCACCCTACAGTATATCTATAACATAAAGGGTTTCAACCTTAAATATGTTCTGGTGCCTTACAGAACATCTTTTAAAGACTGATAGAAGACAGACAGACATATGGACCCCACCTGTGTCTGTCCCTGGTTAGATCTGCCTCCCTGCTGAAGATACCTCAGTCTCTGCTCCTAGAAGATAAAAAAAAAAAGTTAGGACATATAAACTTTCCATTCATTTCCAGATACATTTTCAGTTGTGCAGACCCCGCGATGGCACAAACACGACCACAGTGAATCACACTAACTGCTATAAACATTTCTGTCATCATGAAACACTTTATTTTGCAAGTTTGTTTGTCACTACCCATAATAACTAGCTCTTAACTCAAAATGGACGAAGCCACGTTCCCCCTTCTCCTCTCTTCCTCTGAGGCAGACAGTGCCTCGCACTTCAAGACCGTGACAACCTCTTTCCTCAATCAACTTCTTACTAGAGCGATGGAGTCTGACGTGAACACAAAGTGTTCTGTTTAAGGTAGAAGCATTTTGATTATTTTACATCTTGATGAAGGTTAAGGGGTTGTTTGCTTATGTTGAGTTTTTGTGTGTAAATAAATCCTCAATAAACAACACCTACGGATGTAAGGGGGCTTTAAATGCAGCATGAAAGTCAGGAACACAACATGCTTTTCCTCTTACAAGCTATGTGACAAAAAAACTGTTTCAAGTTTTTCAGTCCAGCGATGTCACTTTGTCAGTTTTGTCTGAGTCTTGAAGTTTTTTGTGTTTCAACAGCTTCACATTCATCAAGTTGTCATTTAGAATTTCTTTGTATTGATTGATAAAGATGCTGTCAAAAAAAGAAAGATAATATTGCACTTGCAAGTGGCACATGCTGTTGTTACACTGATAATTTACTGGTTTGCACTGCTAAATAATTAAAGCTCTCGCACAACCATTCCTTTCAAGCAGGAAAAGCACAAGTGCAATTAATAACATTAAAAACGACTGCATTATATTTAGGTGAGCTAGTTCCAGGGTCCCGGCGCTGCGCATGCTGGCCCTAACTGGGACACCTGATGGAACTGAACCATTGTTAACGAGATGTGTTTCTATTTACACCATTATCATTGTTATTGGTTCATAGAGTTTGTGACATCATGTGATTGCCATTATAGCTCCACCTACCTTCAACCTGAAGAGAAGTCTAATTAGCCACAGAATGAAAATACTTGTGTGAGTGTGCAGGGTATTTAACACATCTAATTACAGTAGTGTGACTACTGAAGCTTATTATGCCACAGCAATATTTAAGGTCCTCGTCAGCTATATAGTGATGATAGAATAGCTCATTTTTACTACATACACCATTGTATTGTCTTAGTGAGCCCTTATTCACACCTCGACTAACACATATAACACTAAAAACGTCTGTAACAGCATGATGCATCACCCTGCCGCCATTTCACCACGTCATGTAAAAATTCTGAAATATAATTAATAATATATTTGCTATTGATTTTGCATGCATATATCTATACACACATTATAAAGCAAACAGCCTACAGAGGAGGAATAAACAGAGAGAGAGAGAGAGAGAGAGAGAGAGAGAGAGTGAGAGAGAGAGAGAGAGAGAGAGGCTTGTCATGTGCGATGCTGACTGAGGCAGTTTACGCCTCTCTCTTTATCGTGCTGGCACGTAGTACAGCTGACCTGTGTGTCTCTCAACACACACACACACACACACACACTCAGAGGAAGAGGAAGAGGGAAATAGAATGTTGGCAAGAAGGCCTCCCATCATTAACTTGAGACACACACACACATTCACACACACACACGCTAATAACACATTACATAACAGTAGCTTGTTTCATTACACGGACAGCGCAGGAGTAAAAGTGCATGCGGTAGGTGCCAGTACAGTAGCTATGTTTTGGGCTCCTGGAAGTCGTCAATCCACGTTGTGCTATAATTAATGTTAACAGGATGGAAACTGCCTCTGCATGGCAGCTGGGAGACTTTTCCACCCAGCAAGACGAGGAAATATTTCAACACTTGCACACTGGAAGGAAATGCTTAATAGCAGGGAAACCGCTGCTTCTAAAAATGCTGAATATCAGCATAAAGTTGCCAAATAGAAAAAATCACCGCCACAGTTGGCCTTGAAAACCCCAAATTGGTCAAATCAAAGTTGGTGGTTGAAAATAGTTCCCTACTGAAAGCATTTTTATTCACTCTAGACTAAGTAGACACTTCATCAAATGAATGGAGAGACTTTAACAAATTAAAAGAATCAGACTTTTTTTTTGGCTCGCCCTTCTGACTCTTTCCTGGAGTACAATTCTGCTTCAACTTCCCAGCAGCTGTAGCTCCCCGATGACCTTATTTCCTGTCAACTCAAGGGTCACTTCGTAGTGTGGGAATGACCATGATCTGTGTGTCTCTCTCTCTCTCACACACACACACACACACACACAATGTTGTCACACACAAAACCTGGAGGTGAATGGTGATCTATTGGCTCAAGTGGAGTTGTTCTTTCCTGCCAGTCCTTAAACCCTGACCTGGATCACATGTCCTGTTTCCAAGGAAGACGTATGAGCCCTGATCCTCACACACACACACACACAAATTCCTCCAAGGCTGTAGCTCCTGGGGCCTCAAAACTGACCTTTTCAGACAGACTCTAATGTAGATAACCTTACACTGGCTGACAGGTAATCCATCGAACAGCTGTGTGTGTGTGTGTGTGTGTGTGTGTGTGTGTGTGCATGAGTTACCTTGGCGACCAACATCTGTTGCTGAGCCTCTATTTGTTGCTGTTGTCTTGTGGCCATTTCCTGGAGCTCAGAGAGGGTCAGCTCCACACGGGGAACCTACACCAGACACACACGAGAACACACACACAAAAGTTAATACAGTATGTCCACAGAAAAAGCTTGCATTATCCCCTGTGTATCTCTAATCACTGTTTCCATCCATTACACATCACTGAGTTTAGGACTGTTACTGACAAGATGAAAACAGTCACAGGAGATAAATGCTAGACTACAGCGCACAGCTGCACACACATATCACCTCACACTTTAGGTCATGGAGCGCCTTCAGTGTGCTACAGAAATGTTATTAGGCTAGCAGCTGGTGGCCTTGGCAGAGTGACAGAATTATAGTATTGGTTCGGGGAAAATAGCCGGAATCCTATCTGCCCTGGTTATTGCAGGGCTGTGACCCAGACATCAACATCAAATAGAGAAAAATCTAATCACACTGATCATTTGCCTTGTATTTTACTATCGGAGGAGTGTTTTATCGAACCGGGCACACACCAGAACAGCTCGTTATGTAGCTGTGTTTCTGGATGTTCTTCAGAACAAACATTTCTGTGATTGTACTTAGAAATGTGCGTGTGTGAGGGGGTGGGTTGTGGTGGGGGGAGAAATGCCTTTAGCGGACAACAGCGGAAGGTTTCTGCCCAGCCACATCCTACTATTGTGTATGTTCACTCACTCATGCACACACACACTGCACCTGGTTTGTTACAGTCATCTTCAGTCTGCAGTGAAGCCAGACAATGACAAAAAAAGTGACAAAAACGACTCCCCTGTGTTAATAGTCAATACATCAGCTAATACTTACAAGATTCTAAATGGTATTCAATTGATTATCTAAACACTGGCTGTGTTTCTAGACCTGCGACTACATGCTGTAGGACAGCGTCAACACCGTGAAGCTCTGCACTGCATCAAATAAAGCTATAATATAGAAGACATGTAGAGTAGAATACAGTACAATACTAGAATATCAAGTCTTGCCTTACAACGCAGATCTTTGGCTATCAGCAAAATACATGAATCACTCAGTATGATGTAACATTATCGGTATAACTTATTGCATAATATATTAATTCACTGGGACCAAAGCTGCGAAAATGTAGTTTCTACCTGGGATTAAAACATACGATTCCACCGCCAAATGGCCTCAAACTGGCTTACAGTTTAATTAGGGTCTCAGTCCAGAATAACACTGATTAATGAAAGTACCTGCATTTTAAGAGTCATTATGAGACTAATGATTATGGTTGTTATGCATATTTTATGGGAAAGTCACACAGAGTACAAACTGTTAAGATGTGTCACTGTCTTACTGTAAAAAAACCCATTATATTCTCTTGCTTTAACCATTAAAACTATATAAATACATAAGAATGTCACCTACAGTATATTGTATATTTGTATATCAAAACATGTGTTTAGCTGTCAAATAGTGCCACACCAAATAGTCAGACATATAAAGCCAGTAACTCAAATAACTGTAGTTTTTGATGTTGTTGTATTGGATAGCCTACGCTGTAAGGTGTTTGAAATATTTTTGCACTTCCATATACGTAAATGAGGATGAGAAAACATTAAGGAACAGCTTTCAAAATACAGTCCAATGCAACATCACCACAAAGTACAGGATCAAAACATACAATACAGTTGAGTCAACACACCAACAACTAAAGTAGTACATAGAAACAGGAATGGGCCTAAAATGAACAACATAATGCAGACTACATCATGTTTTAGATGATGACATTATGCACATTACACCCGTTTTCCAGTCAGTAGTGCCACATGTCATTAGCTAACTGCTGACCTGTGGGATTCTGCAGAGCCTCACTTTGATGTGCATTATGAAGAGTGTACAGATACAAACTGATCTCCTGCTAATGCACTCTGGTCCAGTGCTGTCAACTTAAAGGAGACCAAGCAGTGCCAGTATGATTATAACATCACAGTTATCATGTGAAATCTTTGCAGCGATGCAATGGTTAACAGATAGATTAGTGGAATGTGAACGCCTGACAGTGATCATTATAAGGCAAAGACAACCGTCAAAAACGAAAATCTGCTTTCAGAGAATTCACTTATTCCATGTTTTTTCCTTGAACATCGTCACACAACTTATTTCAGTTTGATACAATCATGTACTTATATAGAAGCAAAGAAAGGCCACAATAATTTGAATATGTAATTGTGAAAATTAACCGCTACTGAATACACTGAAATACCTCATTTTGAAAACCATCTACGTTGATTTATGTGGTCTGAATTCCCTTAAACATTTCTGGATGGTAATTTAAAGTTTTGCAGTTTCAAAATGTTTATTTTCTTTTCCACTCAAATTCCAAATAGAAAACTGGAGTGTCCGGATTTTGTAGTCACTCACCTGAACTTGTCTGTCTTGGATCACATGACCGACAGAATGTAACCTGATAGGACAGAGGTCTGACCGCTCCTCGGTAGCCCAGCTGTTTACATTTTATTTACATCTTGAATTTGAGTGTCTTAATTTTACCACTGCAATTTGAGCAATCTGATTTTTTTTTACCTGACTTGAATTTTTATAATCTGAAATTTGAGCAACTTGAATATAGTTCATTTTTAATATTGGATGCAATTTTCTGCCTGAATTTGCAAAGTCTAAGAACACATTTAAAATCAAGTTTTTGAAGTTGAAATTGTCTTGTGAAAATGTCAAAGATGGGAATTCAAACCACATAAATTTAGATAAATGGTTTTCAAAATGAAATATTTCAAAGCTATGAATTCAGTGGTATTTAAATTTTCAACACTTAGTATTAAGTAGTGACTAAATTTCACATCTAAGCATTCAGCTACGTGCAAGATTAAAATCCTTATGGCCTTTTTGCTTCCATATCCTTGCATTATAAAGGTGCATTAAAAAGGTGAGTGACCAGAGTTTTCTAGAACCCTCAACTGAACCCAAGCTGCAACTAGTAACAAATCCTTGATTCTTGGAGCTTTCAAAGCTACACTTTACAGGCAGCTGGAAAAAGCTTGGTCATCAACCTAAAAGGCTAACATTTGAAAGATTTGTGGTTTTGTAAAGGAGATACAATAAGTAACACTATTGTAGACACCCTCA
>NTHP01000037.1:601464-632755 GCA_003416845.1 Oplegnathus fasciatus
ACACACCTCCCTCTTTCTTTCTCCCACTTTCTCTCAGAAGGGAAATCACTGCACCACAGCCCGATGGAGCACTAGCTGCTCTCAATCAACCTCTGCCTCCTGCTCCAGATGTGTGTTATGAGGAAGATGATGACGATGATGATGATGCTGGCAGATTAATGGCTGGGGCAGCGTGCGCAGCGATCTCGTGGCATACATTTCTGCCAGACCAGTCCGGCGGCGCACACACACACACGTGCGCACGACATGTATGTGCGACACGGACACACACTAGAGTAACAGCTGACTCCTGCTGCGTCATATTGTCCTCCTCTTCTTCTCTGTTTCACTCTCTGCACACACACACAGTGACATGTGACTTAACTGCTGCGTCACACATTTTCCCTTTCACTCTGTGAAACAGACACACATCTGTCTCACTTAGATAAACACACACACACACATCCAGTAATGAAAGCATTGCTGCCAGTGCTGCTGTTCGGGTGGAGGGATCTGCGTGTGTGAGTGGACTTTGTGTGTGTTGGTTGGATATTTGCAAACATAAAATGTAAGACTAATAAAAGTGATTCATTATGTTTTTATAATTTAATATAACAGATTATTAATGGTAGTAGTATTGAAGTTGGATGACATTTTCTTTAATATTCTGCAGTTTTTAAGGCTGATTTGTTTGAACTACTCAAGTTTTCAAGTCCTTGAAAAGGCATTTACACCACAAAAGACATTAATATTCATTAAAACTACTGAAACTCCTGGCTTTAAAATTATTTTGGGAAAGTTGGCAGCTCTTTAAAGGGAAAACATTCAAATTTTGGATCATCCTCAAAATCATCCTAGTGTTGCCTGCACATCTGGGTGGCATGACTTTTCATGTTGCACATTCACAATTAGAATGTATGGATGTGTTCCAATCGTGTTTTAAGGAGGCCTATTTATTCACCTCTGCCAAACGTACTTGTAACTTTTTGTCTCGCAACTCACTTCACAACAGGATGTAAACACGTCTCATATCAGTAATCTAATGGATCAAAATCTGGACTTGAACCATATTTCTCCAACTAAACCAAAACATTTCCTCTTATTGGCTGACCTGATGGCAGAATTTCTTCTGACAGGAGGAGCTGAATACAGGCATGCGAAAAACTACTTGATATTGGTAGAACTCAGTGTTGCCAGATTGGGCAGTTTTCCGCCCAGTTGGGCTCCTTTTTATTTGATTGGGCAAATAAAAATGGTTTGTGATCATTTAGGCTACTTGGTCAGTTTTCCTTGGTTTGTTAAAGGCTACATTCCAATAATCAGCCCTTCCTCTCCTCCAATTAATACAGATATTGACAGGGACGACGTCACTGTGTCCAGTCTGCTACAACTTTAAGAAAAAGAGGAAAAGAGACTGACAGGGTACTGACTTGAGTTGGCTCGACCACGCAACATGCAATGACAGAGAACTGATGACCAACAAAATCAAATGTCATTTCAGTTCTCAATTTAATACAGATGCCTCTATATGACCTACATAAGCAACGAGACCGACAGCGAGAAGATTGGCTGTTTCTAATAGTTATTCTTAATGCCTGCCACCGGGTCTCAAATCAGACAAAACGGCGCTGAGGTTTGCTCTGGCTCAATTCGAGTTGCTTCAGCCACTAACTGAAGGTCCGTCTCTGGAGCTGCCGCCCGCTCTCCTTCCAGCGAGGTGCGGGGAGTGAGGCGGAGGGAACATGTAACCTAACGTTAGGTTAAGCACTACCGGTTTTGTCCACAGGGTCCGCCAAAATCAACACAAAATGAAAAGTTCCATAGAGCTGCTTCAAGTTCCAATGTTGTGTTGAAAGCCTTATAAAAGCTTCCATTTGTTCATATAAGTGAAGACTTTTTGTGTTTAATGTAACGTTATCCAAGACATAGGAGAGATTTATTTGGATAACTTAGGCTACTGTTTCCTTTTTGGGGGGGCTTTGCCTCAACTATGACACCTACTAATAAAACAGAAGACTGGAGGCCCACATCTTCTGAACGCTTTATTTTTTTCTTGCACCCATATTCAGCCACAGAACATATCATGGAAGCTCTGAGGAGCTAAATTCCTTCCTAGAATCACAGGGCATGCCCAATAATGGCCATATGTTGTGACAAATGTGCATGTGTGTTTTCTTTAACAAAATATCATCATATCCCACTTCAGACTCAGAGAAAATATTATTATTTCACAAATACAAAGGAAACCCCTCTCCAATCTGAAGCAAAAAATTTTGCTATTTTTATGACAACTGGGTCAGGTTCAAGGCTCTGATTGGGTTATTTGGTCAAATCAAGTCTGGCAACACTGGTTCCAGTTGAAATGGTTCCAGTTAAACCTGACTGTATTTGGTGTCAATAGATTTTCAAGTCAATTGTACAACGGAACTATAAAAAGTGGAGTTAACAAGCAATCATCCAGACCGGTTGCATGTAATGGTCACCACAACCATCTCATGTTGCTGCTGTTCACTGGTCTTTGTGGCGGTTTCACATATGTTGCGATCACGGTTATAATCTGAAGCACATGGGGATATTTGACCTTCTCAGTGTGTGGGTATTACGTTTCCCAACAGTGTATATGTTCTCAGAGTTATGCACACATATAGTTGGCACACACACACACACAGACATGTTGTTCTGATCATAGGTCCCATCAGTAATGAAACCCATCCCCTTCCCATCTGCTGTACGCCTGCAGTAAAAATATTCCTCCTAATCTGCAATAACAGCCTTCAGACATTCCTGCAGCCCCGGCCGGACCGAGGGGGGAAAACTCTGTTATCAGAACCGCTCCAGCGACTAACGTTCACACAGCAGGGTGGCCTGCTGGTTACAGAGACCATCCTGTAACTGACAGGTCACATCTTTGAACCCCATCAAAGACAGCCTGCCCATCCTGACAGCGTCCTCTGGCAACGCTTTCAGCAGAATCCATGAACAAAAACAGGGCAACCAGCTGGATGAAGGGAATACTCACTTTACTCAAGTTCTGGTGCAACACGATACCACCCTTTGATGTTTGAATAATATAAGTGATATTTATAGTAGTCCAACCTTTATCACAGCATCACCAAAGTGAACTTCATTCACATCTAGTGATTCAAGTCTGCCGACGCCCCTGAACCCGGACTATCAAATAACCTACAGAGGCATTCCCAGTAGTGACATACAGTGAAAATATTCATCTTAATCTACATCAACACAACCCCTGACATGTGTGTTATGTCAAGAGCACACACACACACACACACACACATACACAGAGACACACCTGACTTCTTAATATATCCCTCAGCAGCGCTCTCACACACAGCTGGATGGGGTAGAGTTGCACGCACTTGGATCAACAGACTCCATTATGTGTGTGCGTGTGTGTGTTAACTCAAAATGCGTGACCGGCCCCGTGGCTGTGCCGAGGTTAGGGGCGAGGTTTACATGAAGCTGTCTTGGGGAGATGGAGGAGGGAATGTCGGGATAGGACTGCTGTTTGTCTGACCCGGGACACTCACACACCAGAGGAAAACACATGTAAAAGTCCTCCATAATATTACGGTAAAGATATACATTACTGTCAGGTCTAGCTAGCTTACATGGCACATGGAATTACACTGAGAAATATGATACAAATATGAATACATCAGCATTATTGTAATATCTGATGACATGTGTAGTCGTTTGGGGCTTTGCTGTTTCGCTTCGGTGTCCCCTGTTAAAAATGAACAAATCACCTGCTGCCCACAGGCTTGAAGCACGGCCAAGAGAGCCGTGGCAACTGCTGGCAGTGTAGTAGCGCCCTTGCCTTACGAAAGTCGGAACAAACTTTTTGATTAGGGCTTGTAGATCTATTATGAGTGAAGATTCAGCAACTGGATTACTTATTTCTCGCCTCAAATTTGTTCAGAAACAGATTTTGGTGGACTGCCAAGAAAGTTTACATAGCCTACTTCATACCACAGAACCCTACAACTCATGCGCAAACTGGGGCTTCAGGAGGGAGGTCGTGCTCAAACCGCACTGGCTCACAGAACTAGGGGCCTCAGGAGGGAGGATAGCAGTTGGACCCCTCTCGCAAAAACTCAAAGAGACTCTGCACACCTACAAGCGCAACGAGATGCATTTTCCATCCAAAGCCATCAGTCTGTCACATCTATCAGCTGTCATCATATCTCACAGAATTATCACCAAAGCACTGATCACCGAGCCTGTTAAACTTCAGCACTATTCATTAGACAACCATAAACACACAGTAACACCAAGAGCTGTCTTACCTTAAAATTCCTAAGCAAATCTATCCACCGCCTCATTAAAGTCCAGCTGGGCTCTGACCAGATCACTAGATGCTAATAGCTAATTATGCACTCTGAGCACACAGGGAGGTTTCTTTCTCGGGAAAGTGAACCTTTTGGAACATCGGCTTCCTGTTTGAAGACGGGAAAGAAGACTGACTTATCCTTAAGTGATATTAAAAATACATTTTTACTGCAATGAGTAATGACATTAGTATTAAGATGAGTGATGAATAACACATCTAAAACTGCTGTACACTGAAAAAAATCTCATTCTCTCTCTGTCAAAAACACAGAACTGTCAGCACTGTCATCTTTACATCATTCTGTAGGAAGAAACAGCATCTGGTGTGTGTGTGTGTGTGTGTGTGTGTGTGTGTCTGTGTGAGTGTGTGTGAGTGAGTAAGTAAGTAAGTGAGAGCTTTTGGATATGATTATATAGAGACCAGAGTCACACCCTGAGTTGGAGTCGAAGTAACGCACACACATAGACAAAACAACACTGTCAAGCCCACACACACGGGCCAAAAGAAGCCACACCTTGGCTGCACACAGTGTCCAGTTTTCACAAGACCACACTGACCTAAACACACACTGTGTTGTGCTTCTGTGACACTAACCACACACACACACACACACACAGAAACACACAGCCCCACAATGACACAAAGACAAACTGCCTGTCAAGAAGTCAGCCAATGTATGAGTGTGTGTGTTTGTGTGTGTGTAGTTTGGATGGACAAAGTCAGAGAACAACTTCCAGAAACTTAAAGGGAAAAGAAAGTAAAGCCGACTTAAACACATTTCAAAGTCACCTCTACATTTACTCCTATTTCCATTTTTTCAACTGTTCTATTATGTATGACAAGCTGATGTGAGGAGAAGGCAAAAGAGTGTAAGGTGGGTAGAAAGTGTAAAGGAAACACACTTTTTTGAGCTCCACGCAGACACAAACACACACACACACACAGAAAACATTTCCAGGACTCACCCCCACGACTCCTGTCTTGTCTCAAACTCTTTGCTTTCGCTTGAAGCCAAATGCAAAAAGGTGGAGGACGAAAGAGGGACGGATACCTCAAGACGCCTGTGAAGGAGTGCGCGAGGTGAGAGGAAGAGAAGAGGGAGGAGGAGGAGGAGGAGCTGTTTGGCTAGCTAACAATCCTCTTAGCCTGGTTATGTCATGGGACCAAGCTAATCCTACCTTCACTGACTGACCAACACATGCACACACACACGCACACACACACACACTGGCTGACTAACCAGCAGACTGACCAACACAGATACGCACATACATACACACACCAAAAATGGCTGGTGACTGGCTAACCAAGGCCTAACAAACATGTACAAAGCAAGCGTGTAGTCTGGGCTCAAATACAAAAGCTGGCATGGTTGAAAATAGTTGTTAGTGATAAATAAACAGCCGCTAGCATGAAGTCAGCTGCTCTTTTTGCTGTATGACTCATTATTCTGTGGGGAAGATAACAAAACAGGCAAGCTCGCAAAACAAAACATGGTTAGCTAACGGAAATTAGTCAGGCTAGTGGCAAAAAGGCTAATTCCCATTTTTATCTCTTTTTCTCTGTGAATATATATATGGTAATTATACTGTATGTATAGAGTATATGCTGTGTGTGTGTGTGTGTGTGTGTGTGTGTGTGTGTGTGTTCACATGGTACTTGCCGGTAGAGAACTATAATCATCACTGTCACTAATCCGTGGGCTAATCCGCTAGACTACACACACAGACAAAATACATACTCACAAACGTGCACATACATTATACTGTACATATATATGTACTCACACACTCATGCACACACCAAAATATTATCAATGCTTAATTTGCATTCCTGTAATTGAATGAGCCCAGTTTAAGAATATTTAAAGATCCAAACACCATTGTCAGGCTGCAGAATGGACTGAATGTTTATTGGTGGCTTCCAGCATCTATTAAGCTCGTATACAGTATCTGGCAGATATCACAACCAGCAGCTTACAAATACATTAAGAGAGAATTTCGATATTTTGGGGAACAGCTAGCCTGGCTCTGTCTACAGGTAACAAAATCCACCTACCAGCACCTCTAAAGCTCATCAATTCACATGTTTCATCCATAAAAAAACCAGAGTGTAAAAACAACAAGTTCCGGATTTACAGGGGGTTATTTTGAAGCCGGGTGTTTTTGTCTTTATGCTAAGCTAAGCTAACCATCTCCTCTCTGTAGCTTCACATTTAAAGCACATGTACAAAAGTGGTATCAATCTTGTCATCCAACTCCCATATACTGCATATATTCGTATATAAATATATATATGTGTGTGTGTGTGTGTGTTTGTGTGTGTATATATACACATACTGTAGTTGTGTGGAATCAAAATCTCACACTTTATGTGTGGCACTGTAGAGATCTTTATATGCACAATAGGTCCTGGATGTTGAGACTGAGCTAATTGGAGATGCATAACACAGCCTGTCCTGCAGCCTCAGCCCAGCTCAGCTCCAGCGTGAGTGCGTGTATGTGTGTGTGTGTGTGTGTGTGTCCACCTACCCCATCATTAGTGCTCTCCGTTGCTTCTGTGGTCCAGCTCTGCTCCAAAGGCTGCTGACTTCCTGCATATAAATGAACAATGAAAAGATATCTGAGCAGAGATATTGAAATAAAAAAACAAGACTAGGTCGAAACCTAGTATATGGCTGGACCGTGTGGTCAGCGTGCTATATTGTGGCCAAATGGTTACAAGCATAGTTGGCGGTCGTGTCTATAATGTGAATTTCTGGATATTAAATCATCTGCAATTTTCAGTAGTGGTCCCAGTGATAATTGTTCTTAAAGTGTACTGAGGTAGCATATCACATCTCTTGTATGTTTAGATCGCACTGGTGACTGAACTCCTGAGGCTTCAGCAGAAGAAACAGCTCCCACCTGAGGTGACTGCTGAAGACATGACTGAACTGCTGGTGGAGGAGAGCAAACGCACACTGAGAGTGCAGTGAGTTACTGACACACACACACAGTCCAGCACTACACCTGACATTATATCTGCTCCTGTCACACTAATCTGTCTGTAATGAGGAAGAGGAACAGTGGTGATGAAGCTTGTTTTCTTGTGTTTGAAGGCTCTGGGAGTTTGAACTGGAGGACTTTGAGACCGGGCCGCTTCTCAAGCTGGTAAGACCACAGTCCCGAACAGATTCAACAGTAGTTTGGAGTCAACTCTTACATTATACTTGATTTATTCTGTAAAATCTGCTCATCATATCTCGCTCCTTGTCTCAGGTATGCGAGGTGAACACCAGCATGAAGATGAGGGACGTTGAGTTTGAAGCCAGAAGGCTGCTCAGCTCCCCAGAAGCCGCCCCTCCTCAGTTCCAGCGAGTCATATTTGACACATTTTTTTTATCAGTTCAAGTTCAGTGACTGTGATGTCTCTGTGGTGTTCTGAAGTGTTTGTAAATCAGACTTTGAATGACTGTAACCTGCAGACATCCCAAGATCATCAGTCAGGCACAGACGTACGCCAGGGGCCTGACAGAGCAGCTGCAGGAGGCCCCCAGCTCCAAACTGCTTGGCTTCTCTGCTCTGTCGGGTCCCCTTCTCCCGCGCCATCAGAGATGACCTGGTCCTGTCTATCCCGGAGAAGGTTAGACAGGGTCACACTCGAGACGTCCTAGTGAAGAGGCTCAACTGCTTTGCAGCTGAGGTGCTGAACACCATCACAGATGTTGCAGCAGGAGAGATCTGTGCACTGTTTCAACCTCAGACTCACACTAAAGTGTCCAGCATCCAGCCAGCAGACGTGATGGATGGTGCAGAAGCCAAAACCAGCCCTGCTGAAGATGTGGATGAGGAGCCTGGTCTGGAGGAGGACACTGAATTGATCAGAGAACCAGACTCTGCCGTCATTACTCCTCCACCAGCTCCTCTGACCGCCAGTGATGAACCTCTTGGCAATATTACTGTCCAGAATGGCTTGAACAGTAGCCTGGAAGCAGAGGAGCAGCCAGCACCACGTCCAGAGGCAGATACTGCTGTGGTTCCAGCTCCTCTACCTCCTGTGACCCCTCCAGCTGAAGTACCTGCTTCAGTCCTGGATGATGAGAACAGGAGTGAAGAGCACTCCAGAGAACCAGACTGCTGTGGTTTCAGCTCCACCACCTCCTGTGACCCCTCCAGCTGCAGTCACTGCTTCAGTCCTGGATGGTGAGAATAAACCAGAAGAGCCCACCAGAGATCCAGACTCTGTTGTGGTTTCAGCTCCACCACCTCCTGTGACCCCTCCAGCTGAAGTCACTGCTTCAGTCCTGGATGGTGAGAGTAAGACTGAAGAGCCCACCAGAGAGCCAGACTCTGTGGTGGTTTCAGCAGCTCGTGTCACTCCACCTAATGAAGCTCCTGTCATCAGTGCAGAGCAGGATGACCTGACCATCAGCCAGGATGAGGCCAAAATGAAGACTCGGGGTGAAATCCAAAGATTTTTTTGGCGGTGCAGAAAAACACTGTGCTGCTGTTTCCTGTCTGAAGACGCAGACTGAGACCCTTCCTCAGCTGAATTATTCCTTTGTTCATTTTTTTTCATATTACTATTCAAAATAATAAATTCATTGTTGCATTGCAGTCAGTTTGCAACAGTTTAATTTATTTTGAATGAATACGACATTAACTGAAGGAATTATCAAACAGCAGTTTACAGAAAAGTAAAAGCTTGGTCCTTATAAGGTGTAACTTGTCATTTATGTCAATGTCAGACAGAAAATCTGATTTTAAAATAACCCATTTTCATGATTAAATACTGTATAAAATAGCGAGAAATAACATTAGATAGACAAGAAATGTAACAAACAGGGAAAAATAAATAAATGAAATAAAGTTTTTGCTGAGTGCAATGTACACTCAATTTGGTCAGTGACCGAAGGTGATACTGATTATAATCGGAACTTGTCGGTTACTGGTATCTTTGTCTGCTGGTCACGGCATTTTTAACATTCACACATCGTGAGTCTTAGTAAAAGTTAGTGCACTGTAATTCCTGCTGATCCCACAACTCCTGCCAGCTACAGTATGCTGCTTTCTGACCAAACATATTTTCAGAAATGTGTGAAGAAAAAATCTTAACTCCAGGTCCAATTATTAGCTTTTTCCATAGTTTTTCAACCACATCTTACAATCTTCTACAGACACTATAATACAAAGGTCATCGACCAGGAGTCATTGGACAGCCTGAGAAAGATGAACAAGGACATCCACTTCCAACATCAAAGACCATCTTTGAACAGAGACAGGGGTTCAAAGATGGGCCTTAATTAACCATTCAACCATGTGTGTGCTTCACCTCAGAGATAAATTGACTGGCAACAGCGGCTTTAGGGTGTGAAAATTCATTTTCTTTTCCATTACACTGCACAGAAATCATACATTTACCATTTCCATCATAATTTTATATTTTGATGTATTGCAAATCATTTACTGTCAAATTATATGCACATATTTTGATATTTTTCCTATCAATCACGCTCTTGTCTCAGTATTCTATAATGTATTCTGGTGTTGAAAGTGTAGGTGTTATTCTATTTATGCGTCCTTCTTAGCACTGTCCTTATTTGTATTCAGTCATTCTTATTCCCACTAAGGATGTAGAGGATGTTGTTGGCAACTTGCCTGCTATAACAGCACTAAAATACAGAGGACAAGGTTAGAGGACAAGGTGTTGCAATAAGGTTGATTCTGCACAGGCTGTATAGCTGCAAACATCTTAACGAAAATGATTTAACACACATTTAATTCTCCCATTCTCACACCCTCTCTCTCTCTCTCTCTCTCTCTCTCTCTCTCTCTATAATCTATAAATAGCATCATTCGATTTAATTCTACTAAGACCAGACAGGCTCAATCTGGGCTAATCCCAGCCAGCTCCAAGTTTCACCTCCAGTCAATAGAGCAGTTAATGCAGTTCTTAACATTCACTTGAGCAGATAAAATAGTATCTCACAATCAACAGAGAACTTCAAACAGTATTTACATTCAATTGAGCAGCTATTTAATTACTGTAGATTTAACGGGCAGTCAAAATAGCAAAGTAATTTATGGAAACAGGGAGAAATACATCATCATCGGTTGTGGTGGGATTCACTTATGACCAATTAATAGCCTCTGTTCCGTCCCAATAAGAACATTTTACTGGTGAACAGTGTAAGCTTCTGAGAGGAAAGCGATGTCCTCGCGTGGGAGGTGCAAACTCGCCACAGGCACCTTCAATAGGCCACGGAGGGCAGATGATGTTAAATTAGCCTGGGAGGAGGCAATACATTAGTGTAATGTGCTGCTCTGGTCCTTGGAGAGCTTTTGGCTAGTTTAAGAAGCTGTTTTATGATAATAGGTGAAGAGGCCAAACACAAGTTGGCAGCCAACCGCAGGGGCAGTTCAGTTTGGCTGCTGAAGGCTGGCATCAACCAGCCAGGCCCTCATGACCATCGATGGTGTGGCTGCCTCTAAATTCAAATGGACTGATAGTTGCCCATCAAAACCACATCTGTATTACATTCTGGTGCTGGAAACAGAGGGACCAGGGGGAAAGAAGTCTCTTCCCTCCACAGCAGGCAGCCAAATGAACTGCTGCTCTTTTTATCTTACTTTAGATCTTCCCTGCTGCTCCTAAACCTATTACAGATCTGCCGGCATATGAACTGTGACTGGATGGAAAACGACAGGGATAGAAACTTGTGCTAAAATCAGTTCATTGCTGACAGAACATTTGACAGGAATGAAAACAGGTGTGGCATAAATGGTTTAAATAAAGGTTTAGATACAGATACTAAAGCTAAAGATAATAAACAATCAAAGCACACACATGGGAAAACCTTAATGGCCTCTATGACTCAGCCAAATTGAAAAAACTCTGGCTAAAGAAGTGTTATGATTAATTTATTATTCAGTATACACTTCACAGTTCACAAGCATACGATGATAATGAGATTCTAATGAATGATAATTATGTTTTTAATGAATGGGGGGGTGGGAGCAACAGCAGGTGGTGAGGTTGTCCTGTCCCTGCAGGGAGCAGACACAGACACAAAAACACACCAGCACTACAGCACAGTGACTCTGTTACAGAGGAAACCCTGCTGTTGTACGCTTCGGGCACCAAGATGCACAAATATTACACAATCATTCATTCATTCTTTGTTTAACAGGGAAAAGAAAACCATTTACCGTGGCTATTTTGGCTTAGCATCACTGCTAAATGCTGAATCAGTTGTGATCTGGTATATATTTTAAAATGTTGGTTATTCTCTAAAGCACTGAGCAAAACAAACAGCTATTTTGGCAGAAGATCACCTGACATTTCTGCAGCGGACCAAACATTTTTCTGTCCTTGTCTCTGTCCCCCCTCCCCTTCACGTTCGCCCTGTTATGTAACTCTAATCATCTTATCTGGCTAATTACTGACCGAGCCCCTGACCTCACCTCTAAACCTCATACACACCACTGGCTCTCTGTGTTTGTGTGTTTTCTACATGCGAGTGAATGATTCTCCATACTGACACAAAAATTTTAAAATCTGTTTTTGTCAGTCAGCAGTTCATATCAACATGTATGCGTGTTTGTTCCGCTATACCTTGTGTCCAGGAGGGGCAGTGTCTGAGGTAGAAGCTGACCTCCGGCCTCCTGGCTCCCCACTGCTGGAGAAGATCCAGCAATAACAACTCTTGAGGGAGAACTCGCTCTGAGATGAGACAGAGAGTGAGAGAGCGTTAGCCAAGCTATTGCAGAGTGCTTTAGAAATTAAATTAGATAATTATATACATTCAATCACCATTACTTACATTATCACAAAGTCCTATGTAACAGCACATTTCCATATTTACTGTCAATAATTCTAGTAAGTAAGTAAGTAAACTTTATTTATAAAGTGCCTTTCAAAACCAGAGTTACAAGGTGCTGTACAAAGCAAACATTAGAAAGTTAAAAACACGACATAACAAAGTAAAACACAATAAAAACTACACGGAAGGCAAACGTAGAAATCAATTACACACACAATAATAAAGTTAAAATACGCAATAGTAATACACAATAAAGAACTACATGGAAAGGCTAACATGGAAGTCAATCACACACACAATAAACAATAAAAATAAAATAAAATAAAAATAAGATGAAAACCACACAAAAGGCAAACATACATTACACGACAAAGTGCTTATGAAACAGGTGAGTTTTTAACAGCTTCTTAAAACAATCAACTGACTCAGTGGACGTCAGTGATCTCACTGAGGCCAGGGGACACAATAACTCAGAAATATAAAGTGAGGCCAGCCCGTGTAGTGCTTTATAGATGATTAAAAGAATTTTAAAATCAATTCTGCAATGTATGGGTAACCAACGTAGATTGGTTAATACTGGTGTAATGTGTGACCTACATCGTGTGTTAATTAATTTTGGACCAACTGGAGCCGAGACACAGGCAACTGACTCAGGGTGGTGAACAGTGAATTACAGTAATCGAGATGGGAGGATACAAAAACATTAATGATTTTTTCCAGATCTTGAAAAGATAAAACAGATTTGATTTTGGCAATGTTTCTTAGTTGAAAGAAGCAGGATTGGACCAGTTTCTTTGTGTGCAGCTCAAAGTTCATATGTTGGTTGAAGAAAACTCCTAGGTTTTTTGAGGCTTTCTTAACATTTGCCACTAAAGGACCAATACATTGCTGTACACTATCGGAAGTGCTCTCAGGGCCAATGATGAGGACTTCTGTTTTGTCAGGGTTGAGTTGGAGGAAGTTATCTGACACCCAGTCCTTGATAGCTGTTAGGCATTCTTGCATGGTGGAGAGTTTACTGAGGTCATTTGATTTGAAGGAAAAGTATGGCTGTGTATCGTCCACATAATAGTGATAAGAAATGCAATTAAATTGACTAATTAAGGAACCAAGGGGGAGCATGTACAGGGAGAAAAGAATAGGACCAAGGATGGAACCCTGTGGTACACCACACAACAGCCGAGCAGATGAGGAGACATAATGATCAATGGCTACAGAACAACTCCTGTCTGACAGATAGGAGGCAAACCAGTCAAGGGCAGTCTCGGTTATACCCACCCATTGCTGAAGCCTACTAAGGAGAATAGAATGGTCTATCGTGTCGAACGCTGCACGTAGGTCAAGCAGCAACAGAACTGAACATTCCCCAGTACTGCTTGTCTGAAATAAAATGATCTGATATTCCCACTTTTTCTGCCATCTAATGATCTTCCAATTATTTTAAGCTCCTTTTGATGTCTTTAATTTTATATCTCTATGATTCTACTCTGTTTCTGTTTTCATCAACTCAATCTCAGTGTCTTGCCAGTAAGCCAGTCATTACAAACTCATGCTGTCCAGCCAAACTTTGTTCAAACCCACAGATGTGTGCTGTGTGTTAAATTCTAGAGTAGATCCCAAAGTTCCAAAAGATGGCAAATGTGTCAAGCTGAATTTAGTGAAAATGTGTACAAAAGGATGCATGAGACAACCAGGATCTTTCCATGTAATGGACTGATGCAGCTATAAAAAACATGGAGTCCTGGGTTTTGAATATTTCACTCAGTGTAAACGTCATATGCCGTGGCTTTAGAGCTAATTAAAGAGGAAGGAAACTGGATGTTAAATGGTTTATTAAACATTGCAAATCTTAAATGATGTTTCTATTCCTATTCTGTTAACCCACCCCACAAAAACACTAAAACAAAACTGTAAACCCGCTGTCATTCTCAAACAGTTGAAAGTATGTCTTTTAATGCAAAGAGTGTGAAATGGTTTCTATAAAGTCTTTAATGGTTGACACTGTAAAAATGTATTTGTATTATGAATATTTTTTATCTGTAACTCAAACTCTTCATTTATGTGTCTGGTTATTTACACATTTATATGATTAAAGCAGAAACAACTGAAAAGAAGGAAAGGCTGGTTTTCAAAAACCCAGCAACAATATTCTCACAGCAAAACACATCAATCCACTGCTAATAATACACACCCAGACAATGGCTTAGTGCCCACACACGCACACACACCAGCCGTGAGGCCAGTTGTGGCCTTGAGGCATGGCCTCTCGTCACACAGAAACACTTTGACACAACACCATTTATTATGTGCTGCTTTACGGTGTCACCCTCTTAGAAACAGTATAGTATTAGAGCCATTTATAGCCTGTCTGACCGCTCAGTCACACCGCAGTGCTACACAAACACACACTGCTGTTATGTGGATCACTTCGGCAACAGCTATGATTGAATGAATGTAGGCCACGCTTTAATGGACACAGTAGCTCTCAGTGTGATGGACCGATCTATTCAAGTTTACAACGGCACACAGTATACAGTAAGCACTTAGCATTCTATCGATATCACGAGCTGCAGCCGTGATGTAGATCTGACTATGTTTATGATTAGCTTCAAAGCAAACAATCGAGGTCAGAGTCACACTGTGATTATCCTGTCACATAATTCCAGATTATAATCATGTAAACACTCTAATGCTCAAAAGGCCGTCAAGAGCGTGTCAATAGTAATTACATTAGTAACGGACATGGTGACAAATTATGTGTGTGTGCTTACAGTATGTGTAGAGAAATACAAGTCGGGCTACTGTGAAAATAGCAGCACAACAACAATAATAACATTAATAATCATCATCATCATCATCATCATCATCATCGTCAAACTGCATTAATGGAGCTAAAGAGCGTCCATGCTTCAAGCTTCACATATCAATGTTCAACAGACCAAAAATTAGGAATATGTGGATATATTGTGACAGACTAGCAAGAACATTTTTTTTCACCACCTCCAAACGTGTGTTAAATATTAGATTAGAGTCATTAGTGTTATGTTGATGCTTCAGATGAGCTACAAGGTGGATGCTCATGGAAAACAATGTGATTTATAAATATAATAGTTTATCATCTGTATAGATGGATACTTTTTTAAATCATTCGACGGATGGATGGGTGGGTGGATGAGTGGAGGGACTCACCATGTCCATTCCATACTTCAGCTAGGTGGCACTCCCCCTCGCCGGCTTCTTTGCAGTATTCGACCACGTCAATCACTCTGGTTGCCGGAGTAACTGGGACCTCAGTTAGCATCTGCTGGGTGTCACTGAGGTAAACCGTCAGGATCACCTGTAACCGTAGAAACAAACACGTTAAATGCCTTAAAACTTAACATTTACCACCTTACCATTTCGAGAATATGGACAAGATGGATGAAGTATTTCTCACTGATTACTGGCTGCAATCATGACTAACTAATTAACTTAGCTAACTATTGGTTAACCAATCAATCAACACGTTGTCAATGATAAATACTGATAAATTACTCAGTCCTGTTCCTATCTCAGCAATAAGAAGCAACCTGGCTAATCAGAGAGTGATCACGTTCAGATTAAAGTGGAAAGTCCAGGTGAAAACACAAAGACAGTGAAGTTTGGCTCAAACAAACCACCTCTGAAGACAGCTGAAGATACATGAACAAACAGAGTGTGAATGCAGATGTCTCCGATCCACATAGACCAACAGAAACTGCATGAAATCCAACCAGTAACAGTCCAGCAGGTTCAAGGTGACTTGGCCTGGATAACAACATAGAAACCTGTGCTGCAGATATGAATTTAATCTAATTAAATCTTAAAGCTTTCAAGGTACAACATGTGTTAATGTCATGTATGTGTAATGAGACCTCTGGGAAGGGAGAAAAAGCAGACTTTGTTCAACAGCTACTGATAACAGCAGCTTGTAACAAGAAACAGCCGTCCATCCCACTTAACAACACATTGATCACAGCTTTAATTACCTATCAATAACTGCTTGTATACACACAGACACACACACAGATACAATTCCCTCTGGGCTCAGGACAAAGGTTTAACCTCATCTAAATTTAATAAAATCAAAATTGAATTGATCTTATCTCCCCATATTAAGTCCAAAAGGTTCCGAAATCAAGTTTATCCAAGTCTTTAGTTAGTTTAGTTTAGACTAATGGAGTAAAGTAATGAATAATAAAGAAAGAGAGCACAAAATAAAGAGTAATAAAGAATAATATTGCCTGTATTATTACTATAAAGCTTTTAGTTTGGTTTACTATTTTTAACGTATCAGAAAAAGCCATATATGACTTCAAAGTATCAGGTGGATAGTAATGATCCCCTCTGAAATCATTTTGTTATCAAATCCTCCAAATTCTGCATCCAAAAGATTAAAATAGCAATCAGAAAAGGACATCCTGTGTTATCGCCGGTGATGTCATTGGCAATGTCACTGGTGATGTCATGTCAGATAGTCAGTCGGCAGTTGAAAGATAAATTTAGGGTAATCTGGGATAGGAACACACAGACACACCAAAGCACACACACAGATACAGATACACTTTTAATCTCGATGTTGCCTTTTCTCTCTCTCTCTCTATCTCACACACACACACACACACACACATATTACATTGTCCACTGCCCACATACACACACTCAAAACATATACTGTACACTAATCCACAGTATTCTATACACCTGTCCCTGATCATGTGAAGTAATCTCTGGTTGCATGCAGACAGACTGAGCAGGGACACATTCTCTAAAGCTAGGATTAGATACACACACAAACACGCATATACAAAACACACACACACACACACACACACACACACACACACGTGTAAACCCTGAAACCCTGCAAACACAGTAGGGGTTTTACTGGTCCACAAACCATTTAAAATAGGCTAATCGTGGCCTCACAAGGGCTGTAAGGTTTCTGTTTCATGTGGTAAAAAACAGCATTCGTTACACTGAAGGACTGTTGGCAGAGATGAAAGAGAGTTTTATATAATCAAATCATTCAGAGTGGTTTTCTCATCAACAAAATACTCATAATTCCCTAAAAACACCATCCAAAATATTCACTATAAATGCAGCACACACACACACAGTAATTTGGCATGGTTGAGATCTCGATTAAGCAGGCAGAGTCTCCTTAGTTACGCCACAAATGTTCTAATATCTGGCACCGTCAGGGAGGTCAACTGCACTATCAGTTGTTGAGTTGTCATGAATAACTAAATAATGAGTAGATGTGTAGCAATTAGGCGGGAAAAGTCTCGATACCTGAAAAAGACTGTTGTGAGTGATTTGTCATTTCCAAATGCAGGTTGCTGTGACATGAGAAGCTATTTTCTGTTTCCTCTCTTGGGGAAAACCAGCACAAAAGTCACATTCTTCATTCTAACCTCATTATACGGGCTGCTGGACTATCATGAACGTGGAACACAAACACAACTTGACAACCATAAAATACTACCCCTATTGTTTTTTTTATTCATTGTAACTCTGTGAAAAGCACACAAACCCAGAAGATTTTTGGCACTGGAGGCCACAGTTCGGCGTAGCCAGAGGAACTACATCAGTGGCAAAAAGCAAAGATTGAAACTACTGAACTGAACACTGGACACTCTGACATTTTTCATTTCACTGGTAAATAGTAAATGGACTGCCTTTACATAGCCCTTTACCCAAAGCACTTGACATTTTGCCTCTCATTCAGCCATGCACACACACACACACACACACACACACACACACACACACACACACATCAACAGCAGCAGACCTACCATGCACTGCTGCAAAGCAATCATTAAATGAGTTTAGCACAAATTCCTTCTCTTACTTCAAACTAATTAATTCCTGACAGTGATGGGCTGATATATTGTGCATCTGCACTAAAACTTCACCGCTGTGTTGTAATTAACACCATGTTAATTAAACATGTATATGGGCCTTTTTCACAGCAGACATTTTGACTTGTCATAATAACAAAAACACAGGTGTTACTAATCACATTAATCATGACTCAGTAATTATGGTTCAAGTGTCTCAGTAAGCCATGATAGTGTGACAGTGAGCCAACTTGCACAATACCAGGACCCTGAAACTGAAGCAGCTAAATGGAATTCAGCCATCATTAATTGTATAATTTCCACCTGTGCTTTTCCTACTGTGACATGTCAAACTATCCTCTGTGAAAAGGGCCTATACAGCTGTATTGGATAAATTTTGTGTTTAGAAACCCAATCTGCTGGTTACACCCACCGTGGACTTTCAATATGGCCACTGCAGTGTAGATTACAGTATATCGGAAAACCCTCTATAGATAGACCAGACTATATAGGTCAAAAGCAGGCCAGATTTACCAAAGCACCAAGCCTCATACTGCGGTTTGGCTCTACCATTACCAGCATATAGAGCAGGTTTTCCATTAAGAGCTAAGTATAATAAGAAAACATCATAGAACATATCAATCTAAGAATGTTTCGTTAGAAGACAGAAGTGTTAATCATAGAAAAGCCTTTAAAAAAGATGGACTTGTACAGTATATGATGTGAAATACCAAATTCAGTCACGACTGCATACTAGTTCTGATCATTGTAAATATGAACATGAACTCACAGAGAGGACAACTTCCTTCTGTCTATCAATGAAGAGGACTCACAAAACATAACACACACACACACACACACACACACACACACATAGACAGATTGAGTTGTGGTTCCTAAATTGCCTCTGGTGCTGAATGGAGTGACTCTGGCTATTTTAGGCATTAGAGAGGGAGAAAGAGATGGTCAGATAGTCAAGAGAAAGAGAGTGAGACAAACAGTCTAGTGTTTCCTGTTAATCTGTCTGCTGCACGAACAATGCTCATTTTATTAGTTACCCCGGGGCA
Organism: Oplegnathus fasciatus; assembly: GCA_003416845.1. Lineage (NCBI taxonomy): Eukaryota > Metazoa > Chordata > Actinopteri > Centrarchiformes > Oplegnathidae > Oplegnathus > Oplegnathus fasciatus. Next base: position 620,533 of record NTHP01000037.1, read on the forward strand.
TTTCAACACGGTGTGTTAATTTTAGGGGGGTGGCAGGATGGCGCAGTGGTTGGCAAACATCCTCTGAACTGAGACCCCAACCTGGGTCCCTCTGCCCCAGCCTGATATTAAACAACAGTAAACCCCCCCAGAATCTGAGCCTTCCTAACATACAGTGCCTGTCATGTTAATTTGACCTATTGTGTTGGTAAAAGTGTTTCTACATAAGACAACAAAACCCACACTAATGCAAGTAGCAATCTTTTAGTGATAAATATAAATATATTTAAAATAAAGTAAGTCTATTCTGCCTCTCACTCACCGATGGTTTGGTTTTTCTGCTTTTCCGCTTCTTCTTCTTCTGTTTCCTGCATTTACTCAGTTTGAGGTTCTTTGACAGAAACACCAGTCGCTCCAACACCAGCCCAAAGAAGCGCTTCATTGGAAAACCATCGACCGAAAACACACACAGAAGTGTGTGTACGTGCGTGTGTGTGCATGCGTGTGTGTTTGATATATATGTAGGTAGGTAATTAACGGCGTCAGATGGAAAAACTGGCGTCTTTTGTGGGAGAGAGTGTGTTTGAAATGTGTGAATGCCAGAGTGTGTGTGCGCAAGGGTAGGGAATACAAATATAAGAGTGTGTGTCAGTGAGGGAGGAGGGGAGGGAGGGAGTCGGCTTTCAGTAAATATGAGGAGAGGGAGAGAGGGTGAGGAGGAGAGGATGATGGGAGATAAGAAAGAATCTGGACACTTTTCATGCCTGTTAGTGGGAGAGGAGCGTGATATTGAGCTGATATTGGTTTTTATTACAAATCTGATATGGTCCAGTCAACACCGTCCATCTTTGATATGACGGAGGTGCCTCTATTTTTATTGTTAGAATGATTAAGTCGGAGGTGTGACCGTAAAAATTATTTGAGTCCGATGGGAGGATATTACTCATCAGCCTCGAATGTAATTCTTAACAGGCCTCATGACCTTGCACTAGTTTCCTTGACACTACATAGATGTGGCGAGTAACCCTGTTACAGGTTGTCTACCAATGGAAAAGTTTAGTTTCTCATGATGGTGTTTTTATCCTAACATAATAACACTCTGTGGATAACCTTCAGTAATTTGACTCTTCAGGAATTTTCAAACAAGAAAATGGTGAAATTGGTATATAAAAAAGTGAACGCTAATATGAGCTGCTTCAATCAATTTGTTGGTATCATCCATGAAAAGTGTCCAGTATGTATGTCAGCCGGTCCTCGTAGTATCCGTAGTAACTCTAAAAACATAAACCTCTTTTTTGGAGCTCCATTTTGTTTCTGACAATATCTGTGTTTATATTGTGTACATACTCTGTTTTCAGATTTTTTATTTTGTATATTGTAAGTAGGTGTCTTGCATATACCTTGGCATTTCTATAGTTTTTAATTGTTGACATTAAATGTGCAACATTTCTTACAATTTAGACTTGAAACTTCCAAATATTTTTTAACAGTATGGTATATTTCTCTTCACTCCATGATCATGCTCAAATCTATATACTGCCCTACTGTTTATTCATATATTTGTGGCTAGTCGAGTCTGATCTCGTTTGAATCACCGAAACAATTTGGAAAAATATTTTCTTACGAATACCAAGATGTTCCTTAAACCTTTCTTGCCTGACACCAAATGTGAACATTTGCCACTTACTGAACAATGCACAATATTTCATGCAACAGTCTCCACATCATCAGAGATGTAGATTATTGCACAACTAACTTGTTGATTAGTTAAAGCATGTGACGACTGATTTGTGAAGTCGTAAAAAAGTCCCAGACTTTCTGATGCCAAAACTTTTTTTTTAGCTCTGAGTCCAGCAGAGCTGGAGCCGGCCAGGTCACTGAGGGTCGAGACCGACAGCTTCACTCACAAAATCATTAAAAGCACAATACTGACACCCATTAAGGTACTTTCTTTAACTGCTACTATAAACTAATAATGTATGAGCTTTTTATTTGAATGTAATTGTCGTAATTATCTCAGGAGCATATTATAGCAAACAATAAGCAGAACTTTAACTAAACTTTTATCTTTAACTGTGCTGTTATTGCATCAGTGTACACTTCAAGGTGATTGTTTAAATAAGAAATAGATAATGAAAGATAATTACAGTAAAAGAACAAGAAAAAGCCTTAATGCTATTCTGAATGACAGGCATGACGGCCCACCAACAATGAGTCTAGACTTGTACCTAAAAATAATCATGAAAACATTACTTCTTCATATACTAAGTATCGGCACAAGTATCAGCTAAATATATCCGTATATATAAATGTATTGGTTGGTTACTGTGGTGTGGAGTGAAGCTGTCCAGAGGCAGCAGTGGTAATGCTGGAGGGGAGAGATTAGAGAGGCCACACTGATATACTGCAGCATGACTGCACTGTTACACACAGAGAAAGGACACAGAAGGTACATTGGCAGAGGAGCTGTCTCGCTCTCTCTTTCTCTCTCTGTCACACACACACACACACACACACACACACACACACACACACACAAGGTCACATGTTTGGTGCATGTGCTCAAAACAGTGCATCCATTGCATCTATTGGAATTGACAGAAAATCAGTAGACAGTGCAAAGGAAACAAGACAGACAAGAGAGGTGAACCAGAAGACATGTCATATCATTACTATGAATTACTGTCTGTTGTCATTACATTAATATGCCTTGAATATCAACAATAACAATGTCCTAATCTCTCTTTTTCTCTCTGTTCTACCCGCTCCTCTTCCCTTCACTCTTGACCTCTGTGTCACTCCTGCTCACACACACACGCGATAATAAATCTTCAGTCACAGATTGGTTGTCCCGTGGATCTGACTGATATTTATGTCCCACAATCCTTTGGAACTGCTGCATGGAGACGCCATACTAAACTATGACCTTTTACATGAAGCACATCACTAATCAGAATGACTGAAAATGAAAAATAGGACTTTTGAGCGTTGTCAGACATCTTAGGGTGGATGGATAAATATACCATACATAAATATCAAAAAGCACTTTCTGTCACTGCTATATTGTATATGTATATGTACTGCCTTGTAAGAGTGTGTGTGCGTGTTCGTGTGTGTTTATATTTCCGCAGGAACTGAAATTTTTATAAACAAAATGTTCTTCCAAGTTCTTCAAAGAACTGCACTTCCACCCACTACAGACAATACAACCACATACTGGAACAGAGATAGTCAAGATTCTCACACACACACACACACTCTCAGACTTCAAACAGTAAAATCAGTGCAGGATAAGACTGATTGTCCCTATTTAAAAAAAGAAACCTTTACGTTTGGAGCTGTTTTTTTATTTTTTTTGTACAGGAAAATAAGGTCAGCTGACCACAGTGAATGTGAGTCTCACTAAGGCATACTGAGAGTGGTGAAAAAAGTCACATGGCCATGACAGCATGCTCATCAGCTGTCACCAGCTGCCCACTGAAAGGACAAGAGCTGAAGTCAGACCAAAACTTCCAGGCTGCTCTTCCAGAAGTAAGAAAAGCTCATTCAAATAATAATAATATCAAGTAATAATGCAAACAACTAAAAATCCAGCCTTGGAACTGAGCCGTTCTCAACAGTATGCCAGGGTTAAGGACAGTAATTTAAAAAAAAGAGGCTCTATAAAAGAGGTGAGTCCATGAGCGAGTCGAGGGGTCGCAGTTAGCTCCATGACTGTAATAACGGCAGGACAGGAAGGACTGAACGCTGTGCAAGTTTTTAGACGGCAGAGACTACAGTTAGAAAGTTGGGGAAATGAAATGACTTCAGAAGAGAGTTGGTGAATATTACAGATATGGATGAAACCAAGTTATGATTAAATAAGCAGGTGAATTGTAAATTGCGTCGCAAAGTTTTCATGGGAGCTGTAGTTTTTTCTACGCTGGCGCAGTATCGTCATTGTTTAACGATAAAAATCACAACGGTTTCAATTTCTCATAGAAAGTGCTGTAGTGGATGCTGATTTGTCTTAGAATATGAACAGTAAACGCCAGGAACGCATTTCATTTTTTCAGAAAGACCGATGAAAGAAAATGTTGAATGAGACACTGTACTGAGTTACACACTCTAGTGGAACAGAGGCAAGCCAGGACACAACATCATGACTTTGGCTCTCTATAAAGCAACACTAATCATCAAGTCTTTGAATTTGTTTTATTTATCATGTCTGATGCCAGTTTGATTGAACTCTAGTGTGATATCAATATCAAAGGTCCAGAAGATTGCTAAGTTGGGGCTCAGATGGCCCGATCATAAGACACTGCTGTATATTGGCACTTTGTGTGTGTATGTGTGTGTGTGTGTGTGTGTGTGTGTGTGTGTATGTGCTGTAGTTATTCTATCAGCCCGGGCAGCTTACAGAACTAATGTGTGGTGAAGAAATATCTACATGTTAATATGTAATTGCATTTTTGTGTTGTATTTACAGTAGGTGACTTTACTATGACAGATCTGGTCAAATTTGACATTAGTGGCTGTGAATGTGAATTATGTCATAGTTACAGTATGATTGCACACTGTTCAGGTGGCTGTAGCTTTCTTGTACGTGCTAGTAAATCATTTTAATGATGATGTGCTCTGCTGGGATCTGGGGGGGTTTGTGTGCTTATACCTGCTGTGCCAGCCATTGAAGGAGAGTTATCCTCCTGGGAGTGAAATGGTTTCCAGTCTGTGCCATCTGTCAGACTGTTGTTATGTCTGCCCAGTGGCTTTTTTTTTTCCAAATCCAGCCCATTGTCCTGACTCTTCCTATGTGTTTCGTTGCAGTTCCTAAAATAAATTCCTCGTTGCGTCTCTCCTTACAAGATCTGGGGCTACACCTGAACTCTTTTTGGTCTTAAATGAAATCAGGAGGTTTATTTAAGAGCAGCTGGTGAAAGCCCACATAAATGTAATTGAATTTGTGACATTTCAAACGACGCTCTGCTCACTAGTTAATGATGAATCATGGGAGGGCAGAGCAGCCAATGTGGGAGTGGAGGAAACCGCTGCCATTTAAATACCACACATGAAGACATCCTTTTTTAGTCAGTACAGCAACCAAAATTAGGAAAGTATTACACACTGAGGAGAAAATAGCTCCGCCATACTGTCCTTCCAGTGAGGCAGCTTCAAGTAACACCTGCTAATAAACTGGAGGGATTTACAAGCTTAAATATGGAGTCAGATATGTTGTAGCACTCACTGAAGACAGACTGAGGATATGCATGAGTCTGTATTACATTACAATTACACTTTAGGGGCTGTGCTGTCACTTTTATCTAGAGGAACGTGCGATGAATGAACAGTGGAATGAGCTTCAATCACGTCCTGAAGTAAACCAGCTTCTTAAATCAACATAATGACAAACAAATGACAGTGTCAGAGTGAAGTCGTGACAAAACAAAGAAATATATTTCAAGACAGAGAGAATCAAAAAGCTTTTCATTTAGTTTGAAGCTCATGAGTAAAGCTTATGAATGAAAACAAGAAAGTGTTGAAAGAAAGAAATCCCAAAGTAACTCCAACTTCCCTGCTGGCAGTTCTTGAGCTGTCTCTGTGTGTTTTTGTGTGTGTGTGTGTGTGTGTGTGTGTGTGTGTGTGTGTGTGTGTGAGGCAGACCACAGTGGAACACAGTGACAGCTGAAAGTGATTTGCGTTTCAGACACCCCAGCTCCCGCTGCCCACACCCAAACACACACTCACACATCAGTCATTGCTGTCTCTATAGGAACTGCATGTGACCAGTGAAACACGAGCTTCCAGCTCATTGAGAAAGAAACAATCTGTACACTTCTGAGCCAGTACACAGTATCTCCTGCTGAGTGTGTGTCTCTGAAGCGTTCGTGTTCGTGGACTTTCCTGAAAGTTTTCAACATCAACCAAAACAAACCAGTACTTTGGCCTATCAATTATTTAAAAACGTTTTTAAGTTCAGGATAAATCTATTCAACCCTGCAAAAGAAAACCCCACTTCATTCATTTTGCAACATTTTTACTTAGCTTAAAACTTTTTTTTACCCTATAGATGCTTGGTGTGATGCTTTAGATATATATAGTAACAGCAGGCCATAAAATCATCGATAGGTAGGCTCCATGCTAATACTGTAGGAGATACTGTACTTTGTTGTGCTTCATTTGAACATTTTAGCATATGCTATTTAGTGTTGAAACCCTAGGCTAAAACTGAGAATTGACTAACTGCAACTGCAGTGTTAAATGTAGATTTAAAATGTTATGTGGCTAAATGTGTTAGTCTTGTGAGGACTGGTAAAAAAACAAAAAAAAACAAAACACAAGCACAGCAGTGCTTTGAGCTAAAAGCTAACATCAGCATGCTAACATAGTCAAAATGGTGATGCTAACATGCTGATGTTTACCATGCTCACAATATAGTTTGTTACCATGCTAACATTTGCTAATTACCAGTATTAGACTAATTAAATTTGGCCTGATGATGGCGCTACATGAGAAGTCACTAAAGTTATGAAAAGTCCATCCATCCATCCATCCATTTTCCTCCGCTTATCCGGGGACGGGTCGTGGAGGCAGCAGGCTAAGCAAGGCAGTCCAGACGTCCCTCTCCCCAGCAATGTTTTCCAGCTCCTCCAGGGGGATCCCGAGGCGTTCCTTGGCCAGATGAGATATGTAATCCCTCCAGCGTGTTCTGGTCCTACCAGTTGGACGTGCCCGGAAAACCTCCAAAGGAAGGTGCCCAGACATCCTGATCAGATTTCCGAACCACCTCAACTGTCTCCTTTCGACGTGAAAGAGCAGAGCCTCTACTCCGAGCTCCCTCCGGATGTCTGAGCTCCTCACCCTATCTCTAAGGCTGAGCCCAGCCACCCTGCGGAGGAGACTCTTTTCGGCCACTTGTATCCATGATTTTGTTCATTCGGTCACTACCCAAAGCTTATGACCACAGGTGAGGGTTGGGACGTAGATTGACTGGTATTGGCTGGTCCGGTACAACGTTCAGGCCAATCCGCCTGTCGATCTCACGCTCACGTTATGAAAAGTCATCCTTATGAAAACATGAAGATGTGTACCAAATTAACAGACATATCCAATATTTATTGAGACATTTCACCCAAAACCACAAATGTGAACCTGATGGTGGCGCGAGAGGTAAAGTCAGGGGATCACCAAAGTAAGTTTGATTCATCCTCTGGCGACCATGGATCTCTGTACAAAAGTTCATGGGAATCCATCCAACAGTTGTTGAGATATTTCAGTCTGGACCAAATGGTGGACCGACTGACCAGCAGATAGATCGACCTTCATATGCTGCTAGCATGGCTAATAAATAGCATATTATTTACCATGATTTAGCATGGACTACTTTCTTTGTTCATGGGAAGTGAAAGTGGTGGCAGCAGCGTTGCCAGCTCTCTACCCAAGAAAATATGTGTTGGCTGCTCGACATTTGAGAAGAAGTTGCCAGATGATATCATGCTCTGTTTTGCAGTTACTGTTTCAATCATGCGAGCTGCCCGCTGTTTGCAGAAATGAGGGCAAAGCTTGAGGAGAGCCGTGTGGAAAGTTCTTTACGAGTCAATACAGTTTTCCCAGCAGTCTGAATAAATAAGTAGACACGCTGATAGCAGCTTTAAGCAAAAGGGGAGTCAGGACTGAAAGTCACAAAGCTGTGAACACTGGGTGGACAATGGTAGAAGCTAAAACTCCCTGTACTTTGGTAAAAGGATGAAGAAAAGGCCTGAACCAGGAAGGACATTCAGTGTGAGGTCAAAGGTCAAGGTAGACGTGTTCTCTGTGTCTCTGTTGCTCTCTCTCTCTCTCTCTCTCTCTCTCTCTCTCTGCAGTAAACACATCTCTATATCTTCAGTGTATTGTCTGGAGCTGACAGCAGCCCAGCCCAGCCACAAAGCAATGTAGTGTTTTCAGTGTGTGTGAGAGAGAGAGAGAGAGGGGGAGCGATAAAGAGAGGAAGACTGAGAGAGGGAGGACAGGATGATGACAGTGAGGGGGCTGAGAGATTTTCACAATACACTTTTCAGCCTTATTCTGTACTAGCTGCAAACTTTAGACTGTGTGTATGTTCCTAACATCCACTGTCTGTTTTCTACTCACCAGAAACGTATCATACATCAGTGAGACATCTTAAGAAGTATTAAAAGAAGTATGAAAGCTATTTTAAAATACATGCACAGGTCATTTAAGTATTTAGGCTGAACAGTATGAATGTATTACTATGTTTATGATGTATAAATGTAATTGCAGCTAAATGTTTCAACTAATTATGGCTGAGCAGCTGCGCTACACATGCAGTACTGTCAAGACCGCCAAAAGAAAAGTAGGACTTCTGATTGAAACCTTCAAAATAAAAGCCTCATTTAAGAACGTGATGGTATCATTTTTCAATAATGCAAAATAACTGAAAGTCACAAAAGCATATTCATTGGCACATACAGTATGAGACATAGTGGCCACTTTATTAGATACACCTGTACAATCTAATGCAATTCAGTACAACAGCTCTGCTATAAATTCTACCTTTATGAAGCTTATAATGTTCAGTTTTTAGCATTGAGGTCACAGTTAAAGGTGGTGCTGTACTGGACTGCATTATCATGAGAGGTGCTTCTAATTTTTTGTCCTCCTATTTACAAACATGAGGGGGTCAGCATATTAGAATACCTCTGAATATAACCCTAACCCTAAATATATATACCCCTAACCCTAAAACATATAATTGAATTTACACATTTCAGACAAAGTCAACAAAAACTGAACATTACAAACTCCGCAAAGGTAGAATTTATAGCACAGCTGTTGTATTGACTTGCATTAGATTGTGCAAGTGTACCTAATAAAGTGTATGTATATGTATATATATATATATGTATATGTATAGGTATGCTGAAACTCCACACACAAAAATACTTGACATATACCAGATAAATTTAAAGAATGTCTAGCAGCAATCTAAAAGTTAAGACTGCAGATTTCAGAACCAGCTTTTCCAGCCAGAAAAATAGAGTTGGGGTGTTTTAAAATAAATGAATGAGCCAATAACTTTCTCATCCTCTGAACACTTTAAAAACACACACTGTATTAAATGTGTTGCATCCATGTTAAACTACAAGGTTCCCTTCACTGCCTATTGAGGGAATATTTATGAAAGGCTCAAAACACAAACTCCAACACTTACTGAAGCCTACATGGCCACAAGTTTCCATTTTGAAAGCCGAGCGAACAACATCCGGTTGTATTTTTTTAAATTTGGCGACTTGACAAACACTCAAACACTGAACACAGCACTACTTTTTAATGGTGTTTGTTTCTCTAACGTCATTTAATACCTCCCAGTTAGTTTAAAGCTGCCTTTTTCAAAACATAACTGAAAAAATATCATTATTTTGCAAAAGTTTCACGCTCCTTGCTTTCCTGTCCATCACTTTGGGAGCTGCTGACGTGAAAATACGCAGATTATGACGATATAAGCTATAAAGATTAGTTTTTGTTATATTTTAAATGTATGAAAACCTGTTCATAAAGAATATTTAAACGTTTAAAATGTCATAATGTCGCCTTCCCGTTTAGCTCCAGCTTTGACTCATTGTCAAAGTCCTCACAGCTGTAGCTTTCTTTGAAGTCACACAGCAGTGATTATGTTGCACATGCTGGGGAGACGACACATTTTCTACCAAACACATCCTGTTTGACACATTTCATCAATGAAAACTCACCGGCAACATTCTTGCTGGCCAGTCCTCCTGTCCCGTTAGTAAAAATCACTTTCTCCTCCTTTACTTTCCTCTTCCCTGTCCCCCACTCTTCTTCTACTGCGCCTTTTTCGGTCACTTCTTCAGGTTTCAGGTTATTTCCCACACATCCAAATTCTTCTTCTTCTTCTCTCCCTGTGTGTCCACCCAGATATCCAGATGCTGAGAAAACTAAAAGTCCAGCTCCACTTTCCTCTGACAATCCCTCCCTCTTCCTTCCTCTCTCTCTCTCACATAAACACACACACACACACACTGAGTCTCTCTCTCGTGTGTTACACCGGGAGAGGAAACACAACTGCACGTGAGAAACCTGCAAACACCAGTTGTAGTTGCATTATCAGGATTTCACTGATTTCATCCTTTGGTCATCAGCAGGCGGTCCTCCGGTTTGGTCTGCAGGGTGAATTGGGTCACCGTCCCGATCATCCCTCCCATCAGCCCCCGGTCTCCTCCTCCTCCTCCTCTTCCTCCTCCTCCTCCTCACGATAAATAGCCTACAGGTTCAGCACAATATGTGGCGAAAATAGGTGGTGGAACAATCACTATCACAATATAAAAATCAATACTATTTTCCAGACATGTTGATTCATGCGCTTTTGAGTGAGAGCGCCCTCTCTCGGCCGTGTGAGTTGTGCTTTCCTACAGTATTACAGCAAACTTGTGACAGTGTGTTCCCACTTACAGTATGTGACTATAATATATAGTATATATTATATATATTATAAGAAATATAAAATTTTGATTATTTTCATTTCACTGTGCATGTGAAAAATAATAAAGAATTAAATAAGTGATGTTAGTGTTATATGTCATGGTATTTGCTTAAAACAATCCTATGGGGACTTTTCCATAATATATTCATCCAACAGACATACAGAGTTGTCTAACAGGAAGTATGCGTTTCACTTTTTTGCATGCATGTCCAACCCAGATTCTTGTGTTCTTTCTGTATATCCCTCCATCTGTCATTTTAAATGTTTTATTAAAAAGAAAAAAAAAAGATAGCAGTGATTTAGACTCCATAGGACGCCGAAAACACACGCAGACACACTCACACACACACACACACAGAGAAGAGAGACAGGGTCGTGTAGCTTACAGCGAGCTTAGAGATGTTCAGCTGTCATATATTCAGCAGATTATCACAGAGCTGTCCTCTGCTGCCAAGGGCGCTGTAGGCCTCTATGTGTGTGTGTGTGTGTGTGTGTGTGTGTGTGTGTGTGTTCACACTGCACAAACCATAATAATACAGTAGAGTACAGTACAGTAGTAACTTTGCTGACATTTGTTTAGTTTTCGCCTGACACTGTGTACAGTAGGAAGAGTTACTGTTGTAATGTTTTCAGCCTGTTCAATGTCCGTGAAAACACTTCAAAGATTGAGGAAGTGTTCTTTTTTTTTTTACATTTTAACCAAATGACTTCATTATAAAGTTCACTATCTGGCAGGACATTACCGCCACCTACTGTCCACAGGAGCAACCGACACTCAGGCTAAACGTGGAAACGTTTGAACTTGACCTCTCTGCACTGACCGCTCGGGAGTGCTCTGTACGTCAGTACATGCAGGTGATCAGTGTAAAGTCTGTTTAATTCAGTTGAAGTCTGGCACATGAGTGACTGTTTGCCTTTTGACAACAAGTGGCTAGAAGTTATTGTTCTCAATTTTCATGTTTATGGTAACTTTGGAGGCCACAATTTGTGGTGCTGTTGAACTGTAATGCATTTTACAAAGAGGCGTTTCTGTTATTTAGTCTACCCATATTGATATGAATGGAGTAGACAAAATAACAGAAACACCTGTCAGCTAGGTGTACCTAATAAACTGGCTTTTAGCATTATTTACACAGAAAATGGGTTCTAAGGTTTAAGTTGTTTGGTTTGGGGCTATACAAAACTGCAATGACTCTAAGAACCCTCTTATTTGTTAGAAAAATTGGTAGTTTTGTCAGAAAAGCTTTCTTTCTTGTCGACGTGTGTTGTCTGTATATGTGTTTTAATCTATTTTCTACTGTTTTATCACTCTGTACAGCACAATCTTCCATAATTATAAGGTTGTGCTCTACAAATAAAACCAAACTTGAACAAATAAGGGAAATAAAATATTGTACTTTCCTCCAACTATGAAGCCAATAAATAACTGTTCTCAGTTCACTGATCTATTGTTGTCTTGAAAACCTGCTCCAGGATGTAATGTGACAATCAGTCTTTGTGTGGACATGAACATGAAAGAAGACAGTAATGAAAAGCAACATTTTCAATACATCTCAAACCCAATCCGTGGACATGTATTGTATTCATCCACTGTGGCTCTTTTGTTCAAGGTTAGCTCATGTGCATGTGTGTGCTGTCAGGTCAGTCAATAAAACCAATCAACCTTGAATCATCCATTGGCTGCGTGTGATGCCGTCAGTCCACCCTGACGGCCACATTCACACAGCTTTACCACAGCCAGAGGCAATCTCTCACTGTCTCTCA
>NTHP01000037.1:632864-699708 GCA_003416845.1 Oplegnathus fasciatus
ACACACACACACACACACACACACACACACACAGTTCACTGAGGTCAGGTCAGGCTCAGCCTCACGTTGGGCAGCTGCCATGTTACAGCTACAGCCCTGCATGCAGCCCAATCACTGTGACCTGGAGCTGTTGTAGAAGCAGCCCGGCAGTTTGTAAAAACAGTTTCTGCAACAAGCAACAGTTACAGTACTAAACACTTTAATTTTCAGAGAAGACTATTAGATTTGTTCCAAGCAGACAGACATTTCACAAAGAAACACTGTGGAATCAATAAATAAATAAATAACAAGTACAAATAGATATAAAGGTACAGGGAAAGAAAACAAAACCTCTAGAAAAATAATAACATCACAAAGACCAACAGCATCATACGAACACAGCAGCTGACCAGACAGCTAGGTGAGTACAGAGCCGGAGATAGATAAGAACTATGGCCACTAAGGTTTCAGTGGCAGCCATGTTGGCTCCACAGTCCTGTTCCATGGTGGTTGTAAGTATTCAGGAGATTGTCCCATTAGTAAATTTAACTGTTCAGTGATGACAACCAGGGCACCAAAATTACCTAAATGTTTGTATTACCAAAAGATTATTTCTTTAACTTCTTAAATAGTACATGCTCATGTGTTTGCATGGAGCCTACTATCAATCAACAGTACATTCCCAATATAATCTATGCTACATTGTTAGCAGGAAGACATATATAATATATATAATATCACATATTGTATGCTACCACTCCATCATACACGATGCTGCTCAACATCGTCTATACTGAAGTGAAGTTATTACCAAGATTTTATTTATCATTTATTGATGATTGTACGTGTTTGTTACACTGGACAGCTAACAGGACAATCTACCTTACTATAAAACCTTATAGCGGTCATTTATGAATACATTCACCGACTGACCTTTTCACATGTTGGCCCTCTTGCCTTGGTGACAGTGTCAGGCACTTACAGGCAACACGAGCTTGTTCTGGAGAAGCAGACTGTGCCTATGACTGCCTATGACTCTGACTTGGGACATACAGTAGGTAAGTAGATTGTAGTGTTGTTTAATACAGCATACGTCACATTTGCATCAAACTGAGGGAACATTTTTAAAAATCTTTTTTTTATTTCATAAATTCTTTTTACTTTTAATCTTCTTTAAGCAAATTTCTTAAATATTGTATGTTTTCTAACTTGTCTGAGTTCTTTATCATCTGCGCCACATTCCAACTGCAGGACATTGATTTCATCAGTGAGGAAAGATCGGAATAAACAAATCAGTCTGAACCACTGTGTGGATTGATGTGCAATAAACCAGCAAGCCTCTGAAAGCACACACTATTTATTCAGCATCTGTAGTGTTGTAGTAAATATCAAGCTGCAGACCAGTTTAACATCACAAGAATGAATCAACTGTCACAATATACTTGCCTACTGACACTGAATTTTCTATAATGTGTGATCCCAATCTCAAAGTTTTAAATCAGAATGAGTCTGTTAATATCAACAGCATTTATTGTAGCTGTACCTGTAACAGTGAATTGAGAGAGTAACTTTTGGAATAAATGTTTTTAACTTTTGATTTCACAGTGACACTGACAGTTAAAATGAATTCTGTTTAACTGTGGGGTTTTCCCTTCAATGGGCTATTTTTATTTATGTATTTTTGCTACATATTAAAGGTGAGGTTACAGACCACGGAGCAGAAATAAAAACTTTTTAACACCTCCACTTTTTTTAGGTTCATTTTTGATGTAAAATCAGAAGTTGTCTGTTTATGCTTTTACAAGATTTTCAGAACTCTGGTGTGGCATCCTTCAATTTTTAGAAATACATGAATAATTTTCACGGGCTTTAATGTTACAAAAACATTTTCCCCGAACACATCAACTTTCCATTTAACATCAAAAGATGAGTCTCCTATGAAGCTGCAGTGAAGATGTATGGGGTTGTAGATTCCTACTGTATACAGCAGCTCTGTCCGTTGGCATCTTTGGAGCGCAGACACAGTTTAGGTTTGTAGCTTTCCAGGTAAAGCAGCTGCTTGGAGTTGAATGCTCCACGACGCTTCCTGACATGAAAGAGACATTATGCTCAAAACAAGAAACAATATTTATAAAAACAATAACAGGAGTGTGAAAAATTACAGGGATGTTACTGTATACGGTACATGAAAAGACAGAGTAGGTGTTAGCACAATCAAGTAAAATGGAGAACAGCAGAATCGGCGTTTTGTACTCACAGTCTTATGAAGTGCACAGCATCTTCATATTCCATCCCACACTCTATTAGAGCCAGGGCCACCAACACAGGGGCTCTGAGGACAAACAGACAAAAATACAACAGTACAATCATCGTTTTGGGCAACAGTCCTATGGCCCTGTAGCCCTGTATGAAGCACAGACTTCACAACAGTACTTCAACAGTTTCTGCTCTGTCCTTTGGCTCTAGCTTTCCCCTTTATCAGGTTAATGCCAGGCTTGACTTTGGGCCCCTGTAGCTATGGTTCAAAGTGGCCTGGCAGTGGCTGGTATTTTACCAAATCTAATACCACATGGTTTATTACTGTGCAACACTACTACAACTGACAATAAATGCCAGGTTTCAACAACCGATTTCATGCATATCAGTATCTGAAAAAAAAAAAATCTAAAACAAAAACTGACTTGACATTAATTTATCTTGGAAAGCTGTTCATATGTAACACACACAATATGTTAAATCCTGTGTTTAGTGTATACTGACCGTCCCAGTCCAGCAACACAGTGCACAGCCACACAGGAGCCAGGCTCGTCTCTAAACTTTGTCTGCAGCAGGCTCAGCCAATCATCAACCACCTGGTCTGGGGGGGCGGAACCATCGTCAAATGGCCAATCCTGAGAGGGAGATCGAGTCATTATTGGAGCTCATCAGTTTGTTGCAACATCTTTCCAAATGTAAAAATTTTTGTCCAGCTCGAAGACATTTCTGTACCGCTGAAAGATAGTAAAAATCACTTCCTGGATGCAAAAGTGTTTATTGTATTTTCACTTGGTCATCGTTAAGTTGCTATGCCTAAGCCTGTGAATATTCTCATTCATCCAGGTCTATGCTATGCCTAAAAAATCCTGCACCAGTAACCTTTTAAAATAAGCTGATGGCCTGCTGTGCCTATCGTCCCTAGTTTTTATTCAGATGCACTGGAGGAATGCCTTTTCCCCGTTTTCTACCCTCTATAATTCAACCTGCTTATGGAGGCATTTGTCTATCTTACAGAACATTCATGCTTGACTGACCAGTAGATGAAGTTAATGTTCCATTTTTTGATGACTAGATAGAACATTACATTGTTGGATTTGTTGGTAAGTAAATGAGTGGGCTGCATCTGATGTGTATCTATGTCACTCACCAGGACGTGTATGCCTTCCTGTTCCACTGGTGTCTTATCATAAGTTGCAGCACACACTCTCACTAGGGTGTTAACTCCATACGCCTTCAGATCCTGCACATCAAAACACACTTTTTAACAAAACATGTCACTGTTGCTTCCTCTAGAAATAAAAGAAAATGAATAAAGGACATAAATGAATTATTAAAATGTGTGCTACCTCTATAAACCTTCCCAGTTGTGCGTTGGTGGGGTTGTGCGTAATGAGGAATCTCAGACAGTCGTACGAGATCTCCACTGGAGCCGGTCGGTTCATTTTTAGACCCACAAAGGTTTGTTAATAAAGAAAAAAAGATCAGAAAAGTACTGTGCTTCAAAGAATGGAGTAACAGCCAGGGCCTTCAAAGGAATCAAAGTGAAAGTCTTCCGATTGTTTAAAAAAACAGAAAACACTAACAATCAATTTTACTAACTAATGCATCCGTATGATTAATGGGAAAATAATGTAAATATTCTATTCCTTTGGTGATAAAAAAGTAGTCTAAATAAAAAACTAAAAAGACAAGACAAAAATTACTTGGGAGAGAAATAGGCGGAAAAAAATCCAAACTTTTCTTGGCAACGAAGGAAAACTAAAATTGGCTTGGTTAAAAACAAAAATTAAAATCTAGCAGAGTGGGATCAAAAAGACTGGAGCAAAGACACCCAATGTCCAGAAGAAAAAAAACAACTGAAGACAGAAAAAAGACCTGTCCTTCCTTTCTCTCAAATCTGTTAGCCCATTCAGAGAAGACTCGTACGCGTCAGAGTAGAAGAAGAAAGGAAGAGCAGGAGAGGAGAAGAGCTGTGAGGAAACTCCCGGGATAAAACCAAAGCCTCCCCTACTCCCCAGGACAGGTGGCAGGCTGAAGGTTGGCTCGTCTTCATATGGGTTGAACAGGATGGCAGTAAGGACCTGTGAGAACATGGACACGGTCATTAACTTTTACACCACTTTGCCCCGTACATTACTAGCTATATATGGACATACAGTACACTTAAACTTGTATCCGTATCACCACTGATTAAGTGTACCTCTACTCTCTGCTGTCCATGGTAAAAACACTGTGAACTGTTTCATGATGTTCCTGATTAAAGACCAGTGTTTCCCATATATAAGCTCTACTTGGGCGCCCCCCCCCCCAGTTTTTTCCAACGTGATATTGAGGCGATTTAACTAACTTACTATCAGAACTAAGATGTTCAAAAAAATAATCTGTAGACTCTGCGCCCTGCTGTGCATTTAGAGATGTTTCTGGTGGAGCGTCATGTCCTCCCGGCTCCGCTGAGCCCCGTTAATCAGCACGAGTGACAAGTGAATTTTAAATCCTTCATTACAAACCAGTTTACCGTCTCTTTTCCATGGATCTGACGGTCCGTGTGCCCTCCATCCAAAGCTGTGTTCAACTTGTTTTATAACAGGATAAACAAATATACAATGCATTATTTTATTTTTCCGTTTTTCCTGTGAATTAAACAAATGGAAACCCACGTGCTTTTCCCGTTTTCATCTTCAAATCAGCAATTGGAATAGAAATTAAACCAAAACCAGGAAACAACTTGTTTTTAGCTTTTATAAATTAACTCCTAACTCGATAATAAAAACACCACACTCAGCAGTTTGTGTATTGGATGCCTAANTATTTATGTCACTACATGCACGCGCGGAACAGAAATTCTAGAGCAGGCGTTTTACCTGGAAAGTTTTGGCAGTGCACCGGTTGTTGTCTATCAGCTGTAGCATGCTAGTCAACTTAGTCCAGTTAGTCAAGCTCAATGGACCAAACCATGAGTTTTGTATACTGTTACACCCCTTGAACAAACTTAGAGTGATTTCACCTATTACCTGTTTTTCTCGGTTCAAACAAACTCTGATGCGTTTTTTCCGGTTTAGTTTGGTTCGTTAAGGCTGTTGTGAAAGCTGTCAATCAAACTGTGGTGTGGACCACACAAACACCTGAAACTCTGGTGCAGTTTCTTTGAGATGTAAAAGCTAAACTGAGCAACCACAGGACTGTGAGATAGCAGATCTGTGATTTCAGCATGAATTAAAAACAACTATTAAATCCTTCTGCTGATTGTGAACTGTCAAGAAAGCAATCTGTATAAGCAATGTATATTTATGTGAGATCACCTGGTAACCATACATGTGCGTGGCAAGCTGGTGAGTCTTAATTCAGAAGTAAACATATACCCATACACAGGCTCTACTTGGGCGGCCCGCCCAGGTAGATAAAATCCGAATTCCAATCAAGACGTTCAATTGTAATTTCATAATGTACACAGACCAGTGGTACCCCCACCCCCCCTTCTCAAGACAATGCACGTCAGGCGTGTGTGACACAGCGATTCATTTGGTAGGCGATTGTTTTTTCCATGGCCGATATTAAGGCGATTTAAGTAACTTACTATCAGAACTAAGGTGTTATGAAATAATGTGTAGAATCTGCGCCCTGTTGTGCATTTAGAGATGTTTCTGGGGGACCATCATGTCCTCCCAGCTCCACTGAGCCCCGTTAATCAGCACGAGTGACAAGTGAATTTTAAATCCTTAATTACAAACCAGTTTACCGTCTCTTTTCCACGTGCCTTTCCCATTTTCGTCTTCAAATCGGCAATTGGAATAGAAATTAAACCTAAACCAGAAAACAACTTGTTTTTAGCTTTTATAAATTAACTCCTAACTCGATAATAAAAACACCACACTCAGCAGTTTGTGTATTGGATGCCTAACACATCTTATTTTAACTTACAGGGCAGTTGGACTGGCTCATGGGCGGATATTATGGGGGGACAGGGGGGTCCGGACCCCCCTTCCTGGGAAAAAACATGAGTTGTCCCCCTCAATATATCATTGTAAACATAACTGTATAATTTTAAATAATATAATAATATGCATTATTGTGCTTATTAGTAAGTAAATTCTCAACCTGTGGGAAACACTGAAGACACCACCAGCTTTTATGCTACACACCTGTGTGCGTGAATGGCAGTGTTTGCGCCTAGCTGGTGTCTCCTGTTCACTTGTCCACAATAAGCAGCAGGTGCTGGGCTTGGCAAAACTCCCCTCCAAGCCTCGCAAACGCCATACATGTGCAGCCTGAGGGAGACAAGAGTCAAATGAATTGCTGATTTGTATTAAGAGATGGGACCGTGCTGCAGCGGTGATATACTCACTGTGATGAGAGCTGAGGAGGTGGTTCATTGAGCGGACACAGGAAAATGTGACGGCTCCGGGATGTAGACACACCATTGATGATGATGCTGCTTTTCTGGGTCCTGGCTGACAACGGCCCGGTAGCTTGCTGCTAACCTGCTGCGTAAAAGAAAACATGTTAATATTGCTCAGCTGACATTACCTGACATTAGTAGCCCCCTGCGTGTTTATTAACTTAGCTAATGTGTTGCTGTGTCATAACTGTTAACTCATAAAGCCTATCCTCCAAGCAGCTTGCATCTGCATAACAGAACAACATCAAATATTTTGCCTTTACATAGAGTTTGGCATGACATTGTGTCCACACGAAAATAACGGATCGTGTCAGTTAGCTAAACTGCACCCATGTCCAGAGATTTCATTTATCTAACTTAGCACCTGTAAGTTGCCGACAGTAATTAATTTACAGTTAACAGCACAGTACAATGTACAAAGCTCAATATTTAGTTAACTAACGTTAGCTAGCTAATCAGTTTATGCCTGTAATACAGCAGTAACATGGCTAACCTATGTTCAGAAACAACCCGCTGCTCTAACGTTAAATTCCCCAACAGCCAGCTAGCTTAACGGTACTCGTAGCTGTTTTTAAAAGGCACATAAATTACTGTAGCTACATACAACAAACGTTATAACACACCCAGTTTTAAAATGTTAGCACATGATGTAGAAACGAGCTACCTCACTAGACTAATCAACGTCGCCATCTGTCATTAGAGGCTTTGCCGCCAGCCAGGTCATGTAGAAGCAGGTCAACAACCATGTTCTCAGGATAAACAGCGAGCTAACACTTCCAGGCTAAAGCGCTCGCCGAGTTTCAATAACAGCCAAATGACAGCGAGTACAGTGGCCTTGATAACACAGCTAACATCAGGTACACAGTAGTAACAGTTGCTACATCGACACCGAACACACACACAGCTGACATGCTGACTTACAAAACGCAGTAGTTTCACGATAAATCCAGACGCTTCTAATGACAGAGGAGAGTCTGCAAAGGAGACATGTTGAACAGGGATGTCGAGTTAGCCACAATAAACAACGCCACTTCCGGCCGCAAGCTTTCAACAATAAAACATGACATGGCCGTTTTAATTTGTAGACAAACCAGCAACACTTCCGGTGTTATTCACCCTGTTTCTTGCATTTGACGAATTAAAAAAAGGTTAGTTTTATTCAGGCACGTAGATGTTCCCCTAAGACTGTTTTTACTTACTTTATTATTCAAAATCACCACTATAGTTAACATTATTATTTATTACTTATTTCTATTCTTTATTCTTATTCTATTTTACACTTATTTTTATTGCATAATTAAAGGAGCTAACGAACAAACATTTCACTATGATTATACCCTGCATGATTAATTCTTTTTATTTAATTTAACCTTTATTTAAGCTGGAGTAAAAGACTCACTGAGATTAAAAATCTCTTTTTCAAGAGTGTCCTGGCCAAGACAGGCAGCAGCACAAATAACATATATGTGACAAATATAACTTGAACTTGAAACTTTAATTGATTGCTGTTGATGTTCTCTGTAGGGCTGCAACTAACAATTATTTTCATGATTGGTTAATCTGTCGATCATTTTCTTGATTAATCGGTTAGTTGTTTGGTCCATAAAATGTCAGAAAATGGTGAAAAATGTTGATCACTGTTTCCCAAAGTCCAAAGTGATGTCCAATGACATCTCAAATGTCTTGTTTTGTCCACAACCCAAAGATACTCAGTTTACTGTCATAGAGGACTAAAGAAACCAGAAAATATTTACAATTCAGAAGCTGAAGTCAGAGAATTTGCACACTTTTTCTTCTTTTTCTTCTCTTTCTTTCTAAAAAAATGGCTCAAAACAATTAATCGATTATCAAAATAGTTGGCGATTAATTCAATAGTTGACAACTAATCAACTAATTGTTGCAGCTCTAGTTCTCTGCAGCCTTCTTAATGTCATATTTTATCAATCCAGGCAGAGTATCTTAGTAATAGCTGTAATTATTTAATACACTGTAAGATATTATATGGCTGGAAGCGGGCAAATTGTCACTGTCAGGCTGATGTTGAAGTCACTGCTGCCATCTACTGTTTGCCCACAATCAGTAAACCTTCCCAGATGTAACTGGGTTTTTACACAACAGACCAACATTTCTGAATGTGTTTTCTGTCAGTGTGGGAGGTTTGCAGCCTTACCTTTCCGTTTTTGCCTCTTTGATGGTGTGTAGTTCTGGTAATAGTCCTGGTGATCCGTCTTCCTGTGAAGCCTCTTGTGTGATTTACAACTTGACCTCTAACCTTTAGTCCGCTGGCATAACAACATTTTCTACAGTGTTTTAAACCATAAATATAAACCTGTACACAGTTGCAAGGTTACACTTTCCACTAGATCATTTACCTTCATTTATTTTACTCTCATACAACTATATAGTCGCAGCTAATGAACACACATTTTCATTTTGTCTTGTCACTTCTGTTCTTCTAGGTGAACACATCCCGCTCACTGTAAAAACACATTTGCATTACTCTCTACTCTATGTGTAACAACTATGAGGGTGTGGCACCCCTCCCTCTTTCTTCCTTACTCTTTTTTTCCTGTACACCCACACCCACACACACACTCATACACCACAGGCATTTTGGTTGGCAAGGATGGATGTTCTGCCTTCCTGCTCTAGGAAGCATATGTGTCCGCTTCTTTACCTATTTATGAAGTGTTAGGTTACAGGGCTTGAAGGGAGTGGAGTCTCCCTGTACCGTGCAAACTGACAAGACAGGGCATGCAAAGTCTGTGTGTGTGTGATGACGTAGCAGCTGCTGAATCTGGTTTGGCAGGATTTCTGAGGGAAGGGAGAGAGAGCAGAGACACACAGAGAGAAAAGGGAGCTGAAGAGTTTAAACTAGTTTTTACTTCACTGTATTTAACTTTACTGTTGTATGTTAAACTTCTCCAGCTGGTGTCGACATTGGGTTTTGGTGTTTGAGCCGGGTTTCAGCTCTAGGTAAGGTTCTTTTTGTTAATTTCCATTTACTTCACTGTATCACACGCTTAAAGTCAGTACGGTAAACAACAGAGCAGCAGTAGCCAGCAGTGTTTAAATGTAACACAGGCTGAGTTACAGTAACGTTTCCCTTATTTACCATAAAACAAGATGGCTACAAGTTGTTATTTATACCAACAAAGGGAAAAAACACTAGTTTCATTCCACCAAAAAAATGTGAGTAACTTTTTCTTTTGCTGTGACTAAGACACAGACTTCAAGTGAGGCCAGATGTTGAGCAATCAGTATAAAGAAACAATTACAAAAAGAATGTGGTGCTCACATAAACTGTAGATTTAACACACAGACAGAGGCGTCGTGGAATGTAGCCATCTTAAAAATTAAACACTTCCACACACACTGATATATATCAAGTAATCTGTTTTATAGTAAATAGTATTCACTTGGTCTTTTAATGGTGGAAAAGTGTGATTTTCATGCTTTCCTGAAATTGAAACTGTTTGCTGAACATCACTGTTTACTATATAATGAATATCTACAGTTTGATCTGCTGCTATTTCCCTTCACACAAACAATACAGGTCAATTTCATTTGACCACGCACATATTTTGCGCCAACATTAGATATTTTTAAACATCCGCTAACTGATGGTGGTTAAAAAAAAGAAATCAAATATTAATGTAGAATCTGAAATGGTCTTATCATAATAAAGGCGCTATTTAGCACTTACAGGACCAGATGTGATGCTTAATACAAAGGTCAATGTCAGAGTAATATCACCACAAGCCTCATCAGTGCTAAAACCTGTTTTATTTAGCATATATGAAAGAGACAAACTAAGTGGCAGTAGAGTTTATCCAGAGTTTAAAGTGTTAACATCTAAAAGTCCTCAGTGCTGAGCCACTCCTGTTTTCTGAAATCTAAATATTTTACTCTTTTCTAAACAGTGCGTGATCCTGCACTGCTCCAGAAACCATACAGGCCTTAGGATGGTGTTCCCATATGGATTTTATTTCTCTTTATGACCACTAATGTGGTGGGACATAAAGGGGCAATTTATGACTTCAAGTGTGATCGTTGTGAGAAAAACAACCATCAAAATATTTGAACAATATGGAGTATTACCTTTATACATTTGCGTAACATTTTTTGTAAACCTACAAAGACATTAAACTTGATTAAAGTTTTAGTGGTTGACATTTTCTGCACTCAGGTTCAGGTTTTGTATTACAGCACATAGGAATATACATGTGGTGAAATACTGAATTACGTATTGTGCAACAGAAAAAGAAGAAGAGAGTATTTCTAATTGTACAATACCAGCCCCATGTACCTATGGAAACCATGAAAGTTCAATTAAAAACCGTGCTCTGATCGTGTACATTAGATTTTGTTTGCAAAGACAAGGACATATTCGTTAAACACACACACACACATAACCCAGTATCTAGGTAACACAAACTATGAAACCACACACGTGTCACAAGGTTTATGATTGAAGTTATATTTATACTGGACTAATGACACTAGGCTGTTTCATTCATGAACCTCATTACCTTCGCACACATGCCAGTGTGTGTGTGTTCATTCAGCAGCAAGCACATAGCAGCAAAAACAGCGGCGATACTTACTGTTAACACACACGGCAGCTGTGTGGACACAAGTAACAGCGTCCAGGATGGAGTATAAAGATAAATAAAGACTCTTTGGGTTAAAACACACACAGCACACAAACATGTAGCCAGATTTAGCTTCAAATTCAGGAGGAATTAAACTTGTGTCTGCTTTTATTAGCAAATGCAGCACTTCAATACAACATGTGCAACCCCTGTGTACAAATGCACAGTGATAAAGTGTAAATATCATACACTAACTTCAGATGCTGTTATGGTTATATGTACATAGTTAAGAGCCAGCTACAATATAGTCTATTGCAAGACCATTTTCAGTAGAAATTACTTTATGTGTAAAAGGAATTCAACAAATCATTAGTAAAATAATTTTGCGACATTAGTGTCATTACTGCACATGAAGTAGCATCTTTAACTTAAATACATAGTTGAAAAATGTTGCTTTTTTGCCAAGATTCAGATGAGGAGATTGATACCACTCTCATGTCAGTATGGTAAATATGTAACTGGAGCCAGCAGCCAGTTAGCTTAGCTTAGCATAAAAACTGTAAAAAAGGTGGACACAGCTAGCTTAAAAGCCAAGTGTAAAAACGTCAATTGGCTGTTTCACAGGGGTTTATCTGCTGGACTACTTGTTGATCAGTTGCCAGGCAACCAGTGGAGACTCCAGGAAGTTTGTGGTCCCTGCCAAGAAATAGTCTGGCATATTACCTCCCATGAGACGACAAATTGTTGTTTTTACACTTTGTTTTTTGTACGGATCAATCAAACCAGATCTAAACCACAGCTTTAGAGGTTCTGGCAGGCAGATTCTGTTACCTTTGGACAGAGCCAGGCTAGCTGTTTCCCCCTGTTTCCAGTCTTTGTGCTAAGATAAGCTAACCGGCTGCTGGCTCCAGCTACATATTTTGCTGGAGTTGTTGGCCAAGAAAGCGAATAAGCGCATTTCCCCAAATTTTTAAACTTTAATTTAAACTATTCCTTTAAATTGAGGGGTTTTCTGTGTGTTTGCAAAGTGTTTGACTTTTGAAATGTACTTATTGCATGAACTGATTGGTCAAGCTAAATTCTAAAGCTGGCAGCACTATCTTGTCCACATTTTGTCAGTATTAAAAAAACAGATGGTGCATACTGATTTATCCATCAGCCACTGCAGCCAGCTGACAAAGACATTCATTTTCCACCCTGAGCGTAACATGACTCTATCTTCTCTGGCCTGTGTATCTTGTTATGGCTGCTGAAGCATGGACTTACATTAGTGAGGGGCCTGGTGATATTAATAATCTTGAATAGCAATTTATGAAGCATTTAACAAAAGTCAGCAGGCTTTCAACTCAAATAGCTGTTTGCAACAGCACAGTCAAGAAACACCTGCAGACATGAGACAAAACTATGTTTCTACCCACCCCTCCAGGTAGATCTGCTGTTTAGTTTGTATTATATAACGAGTTCATACAAGCCTGTGCAAGCTCTATGTGAGACACACCAGTTTTATTGGATTGGGCAAGATGTGACTAATCCTCACCCATCGCAAGTCTGAGTTTGACCTTATTATTGTCATAGAGAGCAAAGCTATTCAGAAGCAACATCTAAAGAAATCACGCAAGTTATTCAGCTGTGATCTGTTTTTATCTTGTCATAAGGATGTGGAAACTTAACCCTCTTTTCTGTCTTCCTCTCTTTTGCAGGGTGCACTTGTTTCTCTCACCCAGGCCAGTGCAGCAGCAGGGATGAACTGGTCGGGACTGGAGAGTCTGTTGAGTGGAGTCAATAAATACTCCACCGCGTTCGGGAGGATCTGGCTGTCCATGGTGTTCGTGTTCCGTGTCCTGGTGTTTGTGGTGGCAGCGCAGAGGGTTTGGGGTGACGAGAGCAAAGACTTTGTGTGTAACACTCGACAGGTAAGACAGAGGAGCGGTGCTGTTTTCCCTGTATCTTTAAATGTTATTCAGTTACCAGGAGCACTACTTGACCAGAGAAAACAGCCATGTCTGCTGTGGCCTGTGGAGGGAGCGACCCCTGATGATGTTATCTTGGATTGGGCTTGACACCTTCAATTTTAACAGAAAACCTGTGTTACAAACTCGGGTTGTGGAGTTTGAAAGACGTGGGCTTTTACCAGGCAGGGCGGGTCTATTGAGTTGCATTGTGGGAACTGTAGGATCCAGTGTTTTTTGGCCACTTGACCAATACTAGAGACTAAAAGTAGGAATAGCTTAGGCTCTGTTGTGTCCTTTCTCATTCTTAATCTGTCTCTTGTGAGTCCCCCAGCTTTATGAGAGCACAACACCAAATCACTGGAGTACCCTTCCCTTTATTCAGTCATTCGGTGCAGGAAGCCTTATTAAAGAAATGTGCTGACTTCTTGGGACACATTTCTAAGCTTACCCATGTGACTTGAAGATTGGTGACTAAATCATCTCTGTCCATTTGTTGAAAAACTCTATTAGGTTTACATGCTAATGTTTTAGCTCAGCCGTAATCCTAATACAAATGAACTGCAAAATGCTGACTTTGTAAGTCTTGCAGGAAAAGTGCTGCTGTTGGACTGTTCCTGCCTTTTTGTTAAGATTTATATCTCTGTCACTGATGCTCTAAAAAGGACTGCAGGTCTAGATGCACTGTAGCTTTTTACCAGTATAGAGGCATTATAACCTTCATCACATCCTCCAGCTGATATTTAATTCTTGCAGTACCAGGTGGTATTGTTTTCATTAATCATTTCATGACAGTTGCATTAGCTATGGTATAAAATAAAAGTATTGCCTCTTTGGGACTCCCAGTTTCCTCGTTTGTTTGTTTTTTTTATCTCTGGTACAAATGCAACAACCTGTACTATCGCTCATTTTACCCATCTGAGACATTACAGTCATCAAGTTTTTTAAAAATTCTTTCACTTACTTGCTGCTTACTTCCAGCCTGGCTGTACCAACATCTGCTATGACCACATCTTCCCCATCTCCCACATCCGTCTGTGGGCGCTGCAGCTCATTTTTGTCACCTGCCCGTCCCTGATGGTGATGGCTCATGTCAAATACCGTGAAGGAAAAGACAAGAAATATGTGGAGCTGCACCACGGCTCTCACCTGTACGCCAACCCTGGGAAGAAGAGAGGGGGGCTGTGGTGGACCTATCTGCTGAGTTTGGTCTTCAAAGCTGGATTCGACACATCGTTTCTTTACATCCTGTATCGGATATACCATGGATACGACCTGCCCAGGTAATACTCATATCATTACTTTTCAAATGAAAGTACTGTATTATGGTTATCTTTAGCATCACAGGAAAAAAAACATAAAAATTGAAGAGAACTCTCTGCTCTACCCTTTCCTACTAGGTTATCCAAGTGTTCACTGGATCCATGCCCCAACACCGTCGACTGCTTCATCAGTCGTCCGACAGAGAAAAAGATCTTCATGTTGTTCATGGTCGTGTCCAGCGCGCTGTGCATCTTCATGTGTATATGTGAGATGGTTTATCTCATTGGCAAGCGCATCAGCAAATTGTTAAGGGTCCGCCAGGAAAACGAGAGGCTCCTATTTGCTGAACAGCACGAGCTCACCAACATGGCCCCGCCCAGGTCCCAGTATCGGAAGACTGATCCAACACTGGCAGACAGCCAGCTGAGTTTAAACAGGAGGGAGAAGATCAGAGAAGGTGGTATAAGTACGACCCTGTAGGACTCAGGGGTCACTAAACTATGGGTTTGTTTCTAACGGGTGGCCACACAACAGGATCACAAGTTACCTAAAAAAAAGATTAAACCAAAAGACTGATAAAAGGGCCGATCCTGTGTATCGTGATCCTGTGATCCAGCTGAACATTCTCTGTTGGAAGGATCTCCAACACTGGGTGGCTGTATCTGTTAAAGAAGAGGACGACTATAGTATTACTGTGTTTGGATATCACATTTCTAACTTTGTATCATACATCTGATCAATTTATGGCTCACTATACAAGGAGAAACATCCAGGATCCGATGCTGTGTTTGAGGGCATTGTTGATTGTTGATCACGAAACAACAATATGTCATTTTAATTAAATGCAACACCTTGGTGTGAGTATTGTAAATTACAGCACTTATGGTCTTCAACACTGTTAATCGCTTTATTATTGTGCAACTGAGAAAAAGATCCTCTGGTGCTCTGTGCATTCATTTCTACTAAAGGGACCAAAATGCCGCTGGGAATTTGATGAGCTGATGCCCCACGTGAGGTGTTGAGTTATCCATCAAGGTTTAACTCTTTGCACCAGGGAAGATGGGCTAAAGATTTGGACATTGCCATTTGGATATCTGACAACCAGCTGATTCCTCAGCACGGAAGTTAGATTTAAAGTTTGTGCATTTTCATCAGTTGTTGTGAGTAAAGAGAGTGAACCAGAAGCTGTAGTCTCGCTGCACAGGTTGGATTCTAACTCACCCTACAGTGATGTTACAGGACAGGGTTATTTGTACATTCACCTTTGGTTTAATCCCCAGACACAAAGCAGATTACTTCTGTTTTGACTACAAGTCAACTGGAATGTCATAATGTGGTCCAATAGTTTCTTGTAAGACTTGTCTTTATTGACCCTTATAGTGATGTATTTAATTGCTTGTAAAATAAAAATGCTGATGAAGCTCTAGAAGTCTAGACTGTCTTTCTTTGCAGAAAGGTCTATTGTATTATGTTTTCCCCACAGGTATGCAGAGTTTGTATATACAGTAATATCAGTGACAGGCTCACTAGAGAAAAAAAAAAATCTAATTTAGCAGCAGATGTCAATAAACAAATTTAGGTTGTATTTGATATTAGGTGCAGAGTTTGGTTTCAATCATTTTTAATACCCTGCAAATCACAAAAGCTTCACAGCAGACATTTTGATTTGTCATAGTAGGAAAAGTACAGGTGTTACAGTGAGTCAGCAAACACAATACCAGGATCCTGATACTGAAGCCGCTAAATGGAATTCAGCCATCATTCATTTTATTATTTACACCTGTATTTTTCTTATTGTGACAAAATGTCTTCCATGAAAGCCTATTGCCTATTTTGCAGGTGGATGCATTTATTTTGTTGGTTAAGGGCAACATTTTATTACATAACATCATGAAACAAATGTCCACATTCAGAGAAGGTGTATTAAAAGCCTGCTGGAGGTGTTTATAGGTTCATAGTCCAAATTTGGACAGAAAACAGTTCCATTATGTTCTGTTACCACTAGATGGCAGCATCCCCCAAGTTAAATAAACCAAATTCTATGTATCTATCTATGTATGGACATTTGGAGGATTTTGTAGGGACGTTTGAAGGTAAAAGAGTGAACACTTACTGATTCAGCTTCAACATGTCATCAAGGTAAGAAAAACACATAACTAACCTGTGCGGCCCTGTCACTGGGAGAATCACGTGCCGACGGCGTGCATCAATGGCTTTGAACACAGCTGCTCAAATGGACAAGAACCCACACTGCTGCCTTCAAGTGCTTCTTGAAAACCCCTAAATTTGGCTTTTCACCCATTTGCAAGTATTTGAATACTAACATAAACTGGATTCTGTAGTTTACCAAAACGCCAGAGTGTTTTCTTTTAGAAATATAAATCACTATAGTCCTGCTGTTTACCTTTGGCAATCTAATCTACCTCATAACAACTGCAATGTTTAATACAGTGTTAATTATTTGGCGCCATGGAAGAGAAAATCCATTTAAACTCAAGTCGAAAATATCCACTGCGACGAGGATGGGATTCGAACCCACGCGTGCAGAGCACAATGGATTAGCAGTCCATCGCCTTAACCACTCGGCCACCTCGTCTACTACGCGCAAGTTTTTAGCCCATAATATGTGGATACATATTGTATTTTTATAATATTAACTGTTGTCGACATTATTTGGGTCGGCTCAATATTTTAGTAGACGCTGCTGCTCTTAATGTATTTCACAACAACGTGTTTGCCCCAGTATATTTCCACACCTCATTAAAACGCAGTTTAAGTCTCGCTGAATATAACGTTACTACAAAAAAGTAGCTAAAAGCCTGGCTAATCGCCAGACACTAACACCGTGTAAATGAGGTGTTAGCGTGTTTACTGTCAGCTGAAACGCAACAGGGTGCAGAATCACACACATCCACCACAGGGAGCCAGAGACCAGCAAATAAAATCTGGTATTGAACCCATCTGATAATTAATTGATTATTGAAGCGAGTCTTACTGATGACCACATGTCAAACATGTTGCCATAATTCATTTATAATTATGTAAGAAATTCCTTGTCATACCCTCTTACCCTGCTACACACATGCCTCCAGCTTCATGTCCACCAAATGCATTATTTGGAGTCAAGGATTCAAAGGTTTATTAGTCACATACACGAGTTATATGTGAAGTGAAATCCAATGTGGCNGCAAGTGTGACCTTATATTGTGTGCAGGACATGGATGAATGAAGTATGACTCAGGTTCATACACCTTGTGTAGTTCATGTTCACTGTATTTTAGCACCTTAACCTAATTTGTCCCTGTGTGGAGTTCACAGGCAACGTCAAAGTTTTAATTTCTTCTGCAGTTTTCATAATCTTGCTGAGTGATGTAAAGCTTGTTTATACTTTTTTATTTAAATCATGGTTGATTCGATTAACTTTTAATCTATGAAAGTATGTGTTTAATCCAGATATTATATAACTGATTGTTTTTGTGTATGCATGATGTAATAACTGACCAAACCTCCTCATGAAAGTTTAAAACTGGTCTAACTCACCTACTTTATCAGTGTGTTGGGGTGTGAATCACAAGGCGAAACACAGACAGAGGGGATCGAACATTTATTTACCCTTATTAAAAGTTACAATAAAACCATTAACATCTCCAAACGATAGCAAAATAAAAGAGAACCAAAAATATTGGCCAAAACATATTTACAGAGACAGTTTGCAGATAAAAAGCTCACATTTTGTACACAATCCCAACCCCTGCATCATAAACTCTGAAATGTGAACACTGCAATACTCAAGAAGCTTGAATGTGGTTTTAGCCAGAAAAAGAATCAAAATGCACGAACAAAGACATAGCTCTTTTTCCACCTCCCCTCCTCGATTTTCACTTTTCTATACATGACAAAATACTTGAAATTTGGGGGTAAAACATAGGAATGTAGAATTCTAAAAATTAATAAGATCATTTGAAAGGTTTATGTGTCCATATAACAGTCATTTCGAGTGAGGGAGATGGTCTGCCCCGCTCCGCAGCGGTGACAACTTTTAGATCCCAAAAAGATGAGAAAGAAAAATAAAATGTTATAGGGCTGCCACGCTGTTAAAAAGGATGCTTCTCCATGAATTGGGAAAATAAGTCAGTATTCCTGATTCGCTCCACATCCAATCCATTACCTTCGCCACACGCCAGTCTCTGTGTGTACCATGAGGGGGCGACACAAGCCGACGCTTTCATCATGAGAGGGCCCGGTGAGATTCCGTCTGTCGAAGAACTAATAAAAGGCAGTGAACTGGTGGTTGAATCAGCAAACGTGATATATCCTTTGTCTTCTTTTGTAGTTTTGTTTATAACTTTAAGAACGTGGCACGAGTCTCTCATATATATATTTATATACTTTAATCTTGGAAAATCAGTTCAGGTGCCGTGGCGGGGGTGCAGTCACTCTGCCTTGGCCTCGCCCTCAGAGGCCGCAGGTGTCGTGTCCTCGGCAGGGGCGGCGGCGGCGGCCTCCTCGGCGGGGGCAGCCTCTGTTGGTGGGGCCTCCTCCGCTGCCTTGGTCTCTCCCTCGGGTGCAGGTGCAGCATCAGCGGGAGCGGCGGCGGCCTCGTCCTCTTTGGCCTCAGCGGCCGGCGTCTCCTCTTTGGTTTCCTTGGCTGCGTGGCCGTTCTCCTCGGGCTTGTCCTCGGTCGAGGGGGAGGTGGCCTCCTCCTTGCCCTCCTCGCTGCCCTTCTTGCTCTTTTTCAGCGAGATGCCCTTGAACTTGAAGGAGTTCTTCAGGGAGAACTTCTTCTTCTTCTTGCCATCCTTGGCGGCCTCGCCCTCCGCTTTGACGGCCTCGCCCTCGGCCGCAGGGGCGGGCTCGATGGCGTCTCCGGCGCTGGTTTCGCCTTCCTTGGCTGGTTCGGCTGTTCCGTTTCCATCTGCCATGGCCACTTCCCCGTCAGGCTTGGCCGACACATCACCGTTGGTTTTGACATGGCCGTTCTCCTGCAGAGAAGAGGACTCATTAGTCATGGATTAAAATAATCGAACTGGGTCAAAATAAACACATTGCCTCTGGAAATGGAAAATCACTCAAATATACAGATGGATAAACTGTAGATGAAATGTGTACTAATATTCCAAATAAATCTAAAGAGATCTGCCATATGACAGATTAGCATTAGCCCATTTACTCCAATAGTTAATCCATGTTATACTTGAGGAAAGCTGCTTGCCATGACAGAGGTTCAGAAGGGGATTCAACAGCTGTTTGCATGACTCCGAGCAGACACGCGGGGGCAGTAGTGCTGCGTCTAAACGTCAACACGGCCAGCGAGTCGGGGAACAAAGGAATCCCCATGAAACCTGGTTTCTGCTCTCATCCGAGAGCTGCAGCTCGCATCTACCACTGCTCTCTGCAGGAGCTCAGTGTGGCCAGACTACAGCCAGCACACATCAGTCATGACACACACAAAGCCAGGGTCAGTTCAAGAATCAGATTCAATCAATCTCCCGCGCTCCTAATGATAAGGGAGAGGGGTTTTTGAGTCAGGCGATCAACTCCAACGACCCAAGTTCATCAACATGTATCGCATTGTATCACATAATGCATCTTCTGATCTGGGGTCAGATTCGAGCAAGCCACTCGTTTAACTCTCCCCACAATCAGCAATTAACAATCTCGCATCGGTCATCAAAGCGCACGTTTTATTTCCACTGTTTCTTCTGTAACCGAGTCGAGCGATGTGTGAATAAACGCATGTTGACCAGTGGGGGTAAATGGGGTTTGAACCGGCGCCTGCCCGCGCCTTGTTCGCTACTCCGCAACGTGCGCCTCCAGCAGAGCGCATTTGCATCCTTTGCACCGCTCGCCTCGCATCTTTTGTTCGACGTGAGAGCGACTATCCCCCCCGACTACAGCCAACTCATGACAGAAAACACGGCCCAAACACACATTTCGACCCGAATCGGCCATTCTTGCGTGAAATTTGCGGCTAAATTGCCCCTCTGGGACCCTCAGACGGAATTAACAAAAGGCTGGTCTGGTGCGCGCTGAGCGGGGACGAGCATGGCCACTCGACGGCTGCTCTGCTGGAGGTCCCCTACATTTAGACAACCTGTTTCAATTTCATTCAAACTGATCTGTTAACAGAGGGTTGGATCTGCTCTCAGTGCAGAGTAAGAGAGAGCAACAGCCCGGCTCCCATCGCAGCCCTCAGCCCCGCCGTGGCACCCATGCTGCCAGTGGGCGTTGGGTGCCATGTGGCTCCCCGGTGATGCTCGGCATGTCTGGTCTACTTTACTCACCTGGCCGTTGGCTTTGGCAGCAGCAGGGTCGGCGGCGGCTTTCCCCTCAACAGCTACTCCACCCTTGGACAACTGGGCTCCCATTTTTTTTCCTTTAGGTGTTCTGAACAAAAAAAGAAAATCGAAAAAGAAAAACCTCGAGGAGTTTTTGAGATTTAAAAATCCAGCTCTGGGATGGGTAAGATCTTGCCCCAAAGAGGTGAAAAATCCGACCGGATCTCCTTCTCCCTAGTTGGTTTGGAAACGAGAAGATCCCCCTTCTATGAGTGCGGACCCCACGGCGGCTGAGCTCAAATTAAAGGATGTTGGTGATAAGACTGTGAGTATTTCAACCGCGCCTCAAAATCGACCAGAGTCTCCTCCCATGGGCGTGACAGCCGGGCTTTGTCCAATCTGCAGCCGGGGGATGGGCCTCCTTCACCCCCTGTCACTGCAACAGTCTGCTGCTCCACTGGATGATCAGCAAGACTTTTTCCACTGGTTTCACATGTCTTGGAAAATTTTGGGCATTTTAAACTTTAAAACTTTGTTTTAAAAACTTACTCAGCACTTGTTGCACAGAACTCAGATCATACAGAAAATATTATTATTAATTAGAATCATAATCATAGAGAAGTCGCTTTATGCAGATTTCATTTAAATACCTATATATTGTATATAATGTTGTATATTGAGGAGGACAGACACACCACAGAAGTATCATCAGATCAGTGGTTTCCAACCTCAGGTTCAGGACCCCACAAGGGAAATAAAAAATGTTTCTGCAACAGAAAAGTTGCAAATAGGCATGTTTTTAGCTATCAAGGGTCAAAAAGGCTGGGGGTCAGTGCAGTGATTATTCCAAGCTCATGATTTCCAGACTTCCGTCACCATTTCACCCTCGCATACACTTTGTATAAGTCAACTTCTTTAAGTTTCACATGGTCTATCAAAGTTTCAGCGACTTCCTTTAGCTGATATAAATCCTCAGATGATGTTGATGATCCAGTTTCTCTGTGCACAAAACGCTATGTGAATGAGCGATGAGGAATTCATTAATGGCCTCCGCCGGATTTTGAGTGACAGGCCCGGCTTTCCGAGAGTAAACTTCGTTACATAACACGCAGCCAGCTCTGCACTCGGCGGAGACCTTGCGATGGCACTGGGGCTGCTTTGTCACCGACACAGACAGGGAGACAGTGAATCAGCCTGTCAGACAGTAATGAGGTCTCTTGGCCAGACGAGCGAATCCCACGATCGCAGCGGTGACACTGCATTTTTTGGGAGCCCGGAGCTGATGGGTGATCCTCTTGTGATCCAGCGAGGTCAGGGGTCATATGTTTTAAGCTGAGTTATGAGAGCCAGCGGACTGCTTCCATAGGCTGGTCCAGTCATGAGACGAGGTCACACATGCATTCATATATGCCAGCTGCGTCCTTTTCAAGCCGTTACTCTTAATTCTGGCAACCATAACCAAGTTATCCCTTCTTTCCCATCAACAAGACCCTCACTTATCCCACAGATGAACCCATGTTAACAAAATGGCGCTCTGTCTGCTTGTCATCGTTACAGGATTTCATTAAGTGGAATTTATGATTTCCTCTTATCAAAGTCCCGTATTCTTCTGAGGCATCCCTTTATGGCTCCATATGTTGCCCCCTCTCTCTCTCTCTTTGCCTTTCTGTCATTATTTCCACCAATCTGCCGGCACACAGAGCGACCCCCTCCACACATACACACACTCACACAAACATGTCACAGCCGAGGTATGCGAGGCATGCATACGCCACCCGGAGAATGATCTCCATCCATTCAGTGGGCTGAACTTCCCACAGTGGAATACACCCTCAGGGGTTCAAAATCTGCACCCCACCACCCACCCCTCCTAACCAACCACCACCGCTCCATATATTCTCCCAAACTGAGTCAAGAAGGAGAACAACATGTTTGAAAGACGTGTTTCAACCCCACCTCACCACCCAGTGCATGCATAGCTCATTCGTGGCTTTGGAATTCCTTGTTGCTCTCTGATGTGCGACGTCTGAATTGGTCCTTGCTCTGATGGGGTCTTTACATTAAGGTTGTCAGATTTCAAAGGGATGTTCCCGGTTTGATCAGCACAAGAAAGAGATGTTTCCACAGCAGGGCATCCTCTGCAGAGAGACTTCTGCCCAGGTTCACCTCAGGATTGTCACTCATGTAGTGCTGGAAAGTAACCAAGTACATTTACTCTAGTACTGTACTTAAGTACAATTTGAGGTACTTTACTTGAGTATTTATATTGTACTTTTTACTCCACAACATTTATTTGACAAATAGAGTTACAAGTTGCAAAGTAAGGCCTCTGTGAACCAACACTTGTTTCCAATTACCCTGGGTGATTAGACCTCTAGTCAGGTGCATGTTTGGTGGACGCTGGGTTTTAAAACAAATGAGATTTTCTCCATTTTGAGCTGACGTTGGTCTTTCTGACCACCAAAACAGCACCAAAACGCTGTCTTGCTTAGATCTAGATGAGAAGATGTCAAGCTAGAGCCAGCAGCCGGTTAGCTTAGCTTAGCATATAGACTGGAAACAGAGGGAAACAGCTGGCCTTGTTTGTTTTCACACTTCAGCTTTTGTATGGATCAAACAGACGAATGAATGAATGAGCTTTAGAGTTGCTTTTAGGTGGATTGTGTTACCTTTAGATGGAGCCAGGCTAGCTGTTTCCCCTCTCTTTGTGCTAAGTTAAGCTAACCGGCTGCTAGCTACAGCTACATATTTAACGTACAGACAGGATTTTCTCACTTAACTTTCATCAAGAATGTGAATAAAAAGATTTCACATATGTATTCTACATTAGTGTGGACACAGCCTTGATTATTTTTCCCTCACCGGCTCAGTGTTAAAAACAAACCAGAGAACGAGAGCTGAATCTGCAGTGAACAATGAAGGCCTCACCATCTATTCAATACGCACACACACTTGTAGTACACACATTGTGATGATGACAAGGCCTGATTTCCTTGAGAAAAATGAGATTGTGGCTGGAGGACTTCCTCTGGCCTCGGCCTGCCTACTTATTTCTGTCACGCTCAACACGGTGCTTCTTCTCCTCTTCACACACTTTTTTTCCTCTTTGAGCCAGTCAATGCCCGTTTGTGTGGCTGCCCATTTTTCATGCCCTGACACAGGATGAGCTCTCAAATCCCGCTAAAAGCCCCCATTGTCTCTCTCTCGGCGAGCCAACTGATGAGCATCACAAGTAGAGAGTGAGAGAAAAGAGAGGAGAGGAGGACCGGAGCGAGGGAGAAGAATCGGAAACATGTCTCTGGGGTTCCTTTTGCTTCAGGGAGGAGAACGGTTATCTTTATGACAGTCACCTTGAGCAGATTACTTAAGCATATCAGCGTGATGAATATGTAATTTCCCCGGGTTCCTCAGTTCCTCAGCAGTCCATGCATACACAATCACAAAAACAAGAGTGCAGGCTGGTTCCTGTGTGTTTCCTGTGCCTTTGTGAGACATTGGTGGCAACAAATTGGTTGTAGTTTTGCACAGATAATGGCTCAATTACCTCAATACCTAATGCAATGTCATCCTGTGAGGCACAGTCATAAAATAGGTTTTATAATAAGAAATAAAGTGAGGAAAAAAGTTAGCTGAAAAGTGGATATAGCCACAATGCAGCTTCAAAACAAAAACATTTCATTTTAATGTATCACAAATGCAAATGCTGCTCAAAAGTGATACCTAAGCATGTAAATGTAGTTTTATGTCTGATTTAGTCTGGCATAAACAGAACATTTGCATTGCTAAGCACCTAATTACAAGGAGAATCAGGTGCACAGCCCTCTTCACGGCCATGAATAGGGGTGCGTGGACTTAAAAGAAAGCCCTTTGTGATGCTAATTAATTCGATCAACTGGCTTATTGACTGCAAAAAGGCCCTCACCAGCAGGCAACCACAAAGCTGCACATGGCAGCCATCTTGGCCGGGGGCTTGTGCAGATGTATCTGTCTGTTGGGCTCTGGCAGTGGCTCTCAGAGGAGGAGGAGGAGGGGAAGAGGAGGAGGAAAGGATAGTAGCTGGATGTCCAGTGCTCAGCCAAGCTTGCATGTTTGACTCTCCTCATTGATAAAATAGTTGTTCACATCACTGGGGAGCTTGGAAACACAACACAACCTCTAAAAAAATGGAGGGAAACCAACAGTAATCATGTTAATGTGCGTAGATTCCCCTCACACACAACCCCACCCCCTTCTGTCTCTCTGTGCCTAAGGTGGCAGACATGACGCGACACACCCCTCCCTACATTTCTGCGTGCGTGCAGACATGCCACAAAGCCGGTTACCATGGCAACTACTGCTTCTATCGATGTCTCCGGCTGATGTTACGGGGAGACGTGGTTTGGTGGGAACCCAGTCAAGAGGAGAATGGAAGAGGATATGGCTTTGGCATTGTTTTTGTTTGCCTTATCATCTCTGGCTTGTTTATTTGAGATGACTTTGACTCCCACAATTTATGCAGCCGAGACTCTCAACCTCTCTGTGACCACAGGGAAATGACGCGTGGTTTCCTTTTAACCTTTACCCTCACCACCTCCCCGTCTCTCTTCATTTTTTTCTCCCTCATCATAAATTCTTTCTCTCAGTTTCACCGACTGTGCCTCTCCTCCTTCCCTCCCTCCCTCCCTCTCCCTGTGTTTGTCTCTGGCATCAAGGCTTGGGCCATCACAGGCAAATCCACCCGATGGTGCCTTGTTTCCATCTGTTGTCATAACATGCAGGCCAGGTAACAAGACAGCAAGAGATAAAACAGATGGCGAGACAAGTAAAAGGAGTGGGTGAAGGGGTTAACAAGTACAGAAAGCGTTGATGAGTGAAGCAGAGGGAGAGGATAGGGGCTGGGCAGAGTCAATGTGTGTGTGCATGTGTGTGTGTATGTGTCAGACAGGGGCGTACAGTAGTAAGGCTGCTCATCCCCACTGGCAACGGCACTGCAGCGTTACTAGGTCAGTGTGCCATCATCTCATTCATCATTATCACAGCCTGCTCTTCCTCCTCCGCTCTCCCTCTTCATCCCTCCCACGCTTTCTTGCAGTTGTTCTCTTCTTCCCTAACACACACACACACGCACACCACAATGGGAGCGACACAGAGCTTCAGAGAGAGATTGGAAACTAAACCCGAACAGACAGAGCAGGTCTGTATGGTCCAAGTTGAGATGTAACACAGTAGCTAGGGTCATCCTTGGCCAGATCCTTAAAAGCACAAAAGGCACCACTTTCTGACAAGTCATCCTTTATAAATGGTTAATACTGTAAGTTGTAACTAATGCCCTTATTAATTAATTAAATTAATAGTTTATTAATTGTTAATAAATCTTTTACAAAAGCTTTACGAGAACAACTTTTGGTTTGCCAGGTTGTGAAAATTACCTATGGCTGATGTTTATCCTCCTTCAACATGGCAGCCTTTTTTTAGCCAGCTCTTTAGGCCACGTCCGCACTTAACCGGCTCATTTTTAGCCGTGCTAGTGGCCTACGTGGCTCTAGGGATGGAAATGTTGTTGGTCTGTTGGTCCAAACTGAAATATCTCAACAACTATTGGATGCATTGCCACTGAATTTTGTGTAGACGTTCATGTTCCCCAAACGACGAAATTCCTGCAAAGCTATTGACATTCCCATCAACCTCAGCTTTACTTTATGTTCACTGCTAATTAGCAAATGTTAGCGTGCTAACATGCTAAACTAAGACGGTGAACATGGTCAACATTATACATGTTAAACATCAGCATGTTAGCCTTGTCATTGTGATCATTTTAGCATGCTGATGTTAGCATTTAGCTCAAGGTACTGCTGTGCTTAAGTACAGCCTCATGGAGCCACTAATGTGGCTGTAGGCTCTTGTTAAAACATCGCTTATGAGCGAAAACAACATCTGTCCACAACAGCGTTTAAAGGTTGTCTTCATACAGATCCCCATCCACACTGACATGCCTGAACAATAGGAAAACGGCTAAATCCTCTTCCTGTTATCACTAGGCAAACAACTAAATGTAACTAAGTGTATCAGTGCCGAGTGTTAGATAGATCAATTCCACTCTCATATCTGTTTGCAAAATACGAAGCTTGGGCCAGAGCCAGCAGGTGGTTAGCTTAGCTTAGCATAAAGCCTACCGGCATGTTTAAGACTCACTATAAGCACGTTATATCTTGTTGGTTTAATCTGTACAAAAACTAAAGTGTGTAAAAACAACAATTTGTGGTTTTTCAGGGGATTATGTGCTGCTCAATTTTGACTTCCTGAAGATCCTGCTGGCTGCCTGGCAATAACCTTTGTTGGTTCCTTGGAAAGTTATGGAAACTTTTGACCACTTATTAACATTAATAACTGCAGAACCGATGTTTTATTAGAAAAGTAAACTCTTTAGCCTTTATTAAAGACTTAGAGGGTGGTACTGCGCACAACAGTGTAAGCACCTCTGAATGACCTGTCAGTGTCAAAAAGTGAAGAGAGCCATTATTACCACCATTTATCAAATCCATGTCTCTCTTTGTCAAAAATCACCAAACGACAGATGCCGTGACAGACAGAACTCAATTATCCCTTGTGAATTCAGTTTAATGATCTGGAAGTAGTAGCAGTAGGAGCACAGTTAGCCTGACACACTCCACACTGTTAAAGGTGGACCAATAAAACATAATAGGCTATATTTCACGACAGCTTTGCATTCCTGCATATTGTAAAGGGGCCTGAGTGATATAAGACCACACAGACATGTCCCCCGCTGCTCAGAAATAGCTGGCAGCACGAGGGTCGTTTGTTTGGTATACACAAAGACATATATACGACAACAACCACTTGCGTGCAATCGCATGCAAATACATTTACCCCCCACCACCACTACACACACACACACAGACAGACTCATTAGCTCAGTTCTGGGTTATCTGCTAGCTGGGGCTTTTTTTTTTGGCCAATCTGTGAGATCATCACTCTCTCTGAGCTCCCGTCAGTTTTTTCCCCTTGCTCCTTAAACCCCACCGCCCCCCTCCTCCTCCTCCTCCTCCTCCTCCTCAACCATCTTCATTGTAATGCAGATTTAAGGATCGAGTAGGGGGATGGGAGCAGGGGTGTGGGGGATGGGGAGAGAGGAGGTTTGTGGAGAGGCTGTGGTTAGTGTTAAGTATGACCTGGCAGCCCTGCTGTGCCTCAGCAGGCGGTCCAGCGTGGGCTGGGGGGAGGGGAGCCCTACAGAGACAGAGAGAGATGGAGAGAGAGAGAGAGAAAGAGAGAGCTTCGAGGGTTATCCCCCTGCCTGTACACATGACTCAGACATCAGATATCAACATCACGGCCTCATCTTGAAATAAAAGATGGCAGACACGCCCCTCGTATCCTTATTCAACAGTAATCTCATCCAGGAGTGGAACAGAGAAGAATAGGATGTTCGATGGCGTTTTGTTCTGTCTAGACATAATGAGCTTAATGTCACTGAGGTCATGTTGTTGTTCCCTCTGTCATAGGTTAATACCATGTCTAACTAACTGGAAAAAGAAGAGCGATCATAATTTGTAAATGGCAATGTATTAATCTGTGCATTTATCTGTGTGGAAGCAGTACAGCCATTACTGGAATCACACTAATTTGCCCACAAAGATCAGCTGTTGTCTGAGATGTTGTAGTAAGTTTTGGGCTTTTCTTCAAGTGTGTCAGGGTGTATTTTAGTATGTGTATAATCACTATGCGTGTCTGTGTGTGTGTGTGTGTGTAGTTCTTATGTCTGCAGCTTAAACTATGGCCACACTCGTCCCAGCTGTTGGAGAAGTCGAACCTTGACTATTTACCAAGCGCCTGCCTCCCAATGACAATGCACCCCACCCTTCCTACCAAACACACACTCACACACACTCTGTGAATGGAGGGCAGAGTTAGTAGAGAGCAGAAAAGGCCCCCAGCGAAAATAAATAAATGTCTAGAGTCGATACTCGGCCATTGTGTTTTAATGAGCCATGTGTGGGATGGAGTCATTGACTGCAGCTCTTACTGCGCTGAAAAAAGGCAGCCAGTTCACTTGTGTTGTTGACTCCTCATTCCCCGTTTGATTACGCTGAATTGCACTCTAAATGCACAAGAACAAAGTAGCGCACACTTACATGCCTGGTTCAATTAGGATTAAAGTACTGTTAAGTTGTTTACACAGACATTTATTATAATAATAAGTACATGATCGTTTGTTGTTCTAATTTCCCGGCCCTCCTCCACAGGGATCTGAGTGCAGGTTCAGTTACAGAGGCACAGAGTCAATGACACATAAGGAAAGTGGGATGTTTGCCAAAAACATGCAGGTTCTCCAGCTGAGGGATGGCCTCCCCATTCACAAGGCGACACAACTCAAGTCAGCCTGGGAAAAAAAAAATCGGATTTTTGTGTAGTTCACTCAGCTTTAGCGCGATTCATTATTTGGTTGTCATTTTGCTCCAGTTTTCCATTTTATCCATCTGCCATTGCAGCTGGGTTGTCATGGAGCATCATTGCAGTGTGTTGCGCTTGTTTGTGAGTGACCTATTTATAACCCACCCCCTCTATCTCTTGCCCCCAATTCTCTTTCTTGTCCTCCTCCAGTTTATCAAAACATGGTTACATAAAAACAGCTCCCTTTGAACCAGCACTGGGTCGTCGCTGTGGCATGAAAATCTTCGTGAGTTATTAAATAATTCAGGAGACGGGGTGAGGTGTTGAGTCTGGGTTATTTAAATTTCATTCTGGAGAGATATTCTTAGCTCAAAAGAGGCATAACAGAGACATGTAACTTGAGTGTCACATGGTTATTTGAAATATTGAAAGTCACCGCGAAATGGAAGATAGAGCATTTTCATCTTCCATAATGTGACATACTGTATTTTTAAATGAAATGCACACGCCTACATTGTTAGATCAGGAGGAAGAAGTTTCTACCAATCGAGATCAGAACACATTCCTACTAGCTACTACGACCAGTGAGCTAATGGTCAAGTGCAGTTTTATACGATGGGTCAGGTTAGCTAGTCGTCCCAAACCACATTTGATTGTGGATCAATTTATGTATAAACTCATAAGTTCAAGATGAGTCATCCAAAAATTGTAATGTTTTACAGAAAGAGGAATATACACACAGTATATTTGGCACATATCAAGAGATAACTGAACATACATGAACACAGGATTTGTCTTTTTTGTGTCACTGTATCTTCACATGTCTGCTATGTCGATGGGTTTGGGTGATCGCCTGAAGACCTCAAGATGTCAGTCATGCAAATGAGGTTAGGAGTCTCCAGCCTGAA
Organism: Oplegnathus fasciatus; assembly: GCA_003416845.1. Classification (NCBI taxonomy): domain Eukaryota; kingdom Metazoa; phylum Chordata; class Actinopteri; order Centrarchiformes; family Oplegnathidae; genus Oplegnathus; species Oplegnathus fasciatus. Next base: position 662,880 of record NTHP01000037.1, read on the forward strand.
GGGTGTAGCGCTGTACAGCTCCCTCTCTTCACTAGATTAACGACTATAAGGCCACAAAGACAATGGCTGCCGCTTGTCAAACTCTCACCCAGCCTGCTAACATTGACCTCCAGCCAGCCTTCACAACTTCATCATCACACTGCCAGTAGCATTGTGCTCACCAAGACTGCTGGCAGTTCAGTTTGCCTCGTCTTCCCTCCCTCTTATCTGTGCTTTAATTGATCTAGAACTGCCTGACGGTGTTTGCGGTGCAGCACTGACTTAATCTCCACTGGTCTGCTGAGACAGCTAGCATTGATCTATGCTAACATGACCAACCTGCCCAGTTGAGTCTGCATTAACCTCGCCGCTCGCCTGGGTCTGGTTAGCCCACAACAATCTGGCTACCGCCGGACAGTGATTGCACGTGATTGATTAGGGATCGATTGGTTGAAACAGGGGATAGGGAGAGAGGTGGAGTGAGGTAAGGATGTGAGTACTGTGGGCGGTTATTTACGTTTGTGTCTCATCAGGAAATGAGTGCAGTCAGGTTGGGCCAAGATTTACGGTTACTGCTCGTATTATTCTCTCGTACATTCACTCCCTGTCAGAGCCTGAGATACCGCCCTGACAGAAAGATACATTAAAAACAAAACGGGGTGAATATATCTCCTGCTGACAGGTACAATATGAAAGACACCTGCTCCAACAACGGCAGAGGAAAGAAAAAGCCGTTTGTCAGTTCCAAAGGGAGACACTTCCTTTGTGTGTCTTCCCCTTGGGGCTTACTAACAAGGTTATCATGGGTCAGTGATGAGCTGAGACTGGAGATCAATTGGAAAGCAGCTAGAAGACCCTCAGCATCTGTCCACAATGGAGATCTCGCCATCAGGAGGGACAGGGGCGACAGCAGGCGTGGTATTTGGGCCAAGGGCATCGGGTGGTGCAGGTCTCAGGAGGTTGCACGCCATGTGATCAGGTTCTCCTGGTGGACCTCCATGACATCCTCAAATAGCCAACATGTAAGCCGATCAGGCACCATTCAGGACCGTGCAGGAGATAATCTGCTTGAACCCAGGGACAATGGTTTAGATATATATATAGAAGGCCATAATTTGATGAGATTGTCAGTTTTTTTATTGATGTCATCGGAGGATTTAAGCCTATGGATGTGTAACATAAGCACATACTGTAACCTGTGTCACAGGGAGATGACCAGACTGATGTGGTGCACGCAGAACAGGAGCAATTTGATCACTGTCCATTGTGGCCTGATTTCTGTCGCCTCCTGGTGCGGAGTGGCCTCGGGGATAGTGGCGGGTTCATTATGGTAAGCAAAGACTGTTGAACTATCAAGGCTATTTGGTGTCATGGTTTGTCCCAGCAGCATATGATGGATGTTGATGTGGCAAGTTATGGGGCAGCTCCTTTTTCAGTTGCTTAAGAATTTGCCCAAAAGGGTCTCATTCCTGAAACATTCCATCGTGTCCGATTTTTCCCCCTAATTTGAAAGTATGGAGAACCAAAACCATCATACTCTTACATTCCAGCTGTCAGAGAGTGGACAGCAAAAAACAGAAAAGCTCCCAGAATTCCCTGAATCTTTTATCCCAGGTTGTAGATGGGCAGGTAATAAACTGCTTAAAAGGGCCGTCTGGTTTTATGCTCTCTGCAGAACATTCAGAGGATTCTTTTAACGAGATTTATGATGGTGTCATGGGAAAGTTGCGTGGGTGGAGGCAAGTTGTCCCTCTTAATGGGGCGAGAGACCCCAGCCTCTTCAAGGTCAGGGTGATCCGGAGTAATTAACGACCAGCAGCGAGACGCTTTGACCGTCTTTATCTCGGCTCCCGCGCTATCATCAAACACCTCAAACCTTCAGAGAGTCCTGCTCGGCTCTGAGTGAACACAACAGTCCACCGCACACCTGTGTGTGTCTCGCTCACGCATCCCTGCACTCACACAGACACACTGAAGGTTGTCCAAGGACACAGTCTTTAGTTTGATCGATGAGCATGTCGCATGTGTGTGTGTTCCCAAAGTGCTGTGTCACAGTATAACAAGAGGTTGTTTCAGGGCAATAATGGCTTGGCTTTAGGCAGAAATAAAGCTTAATGAGCTGAATGCCTCGGTATTCACGGCTGAACATAAACATGACACAGAGAAGCAGCAGCTCTCACTGCTGGGCGTGTTTTTCTAATGTCCACAACCTATAGACCCATCTCCTTCTTCCCTTGTCCAACTACAGACTGAATCACCTTATAAGGGCCGAAAGAGTTTGGAGCCTCGAGCAGTTTGGCAGCAAGCAAGTGACTGTTGGGCCTGATGTATGGTCTTGTTATTCCAAATAGAGAAGAGGGAAACGGCTGATTATTGATATCTGCTAAGCGTCCAGGATGAGTAATGTGGCTGTCCGACCAAGCAGCTGTTCACCAAGCTTTTGGCAGGTGGGGGAAATCAATAGCAAGACACACCTTTCAGATGAGGATAACGGATGAGAGGGGGGGCACTGTAATGGAAAGACACCCATCTTTGCTTTGGCCTGGGCCTCTACAGCAATTGTACAGACAGTGGAGACAGTAATGACACAGCGCTGATGAAAGCCAGTCAGGGAGCTGTCGGATTTCAAACGGACTACATGTTTGACCGCCGGTGTCTGTAATACTGTTGAGGTTTGCAAACAGACACAGCTTTACATATTCCCTCCAACAATTCACTGCCAGAGGTAGTAGAGACATTACCTTTCTCAAAATGGAATCAGCCACCGTTAAGTCTCTCTCCAATTCCCTCCCCACCTCCCACAGGCTCAGATTCACCCTCATATAGATTAAGACAGCTCTCATCAGCCTTGACATGCTCCCTGCAGGCATGAAGCACATTCCCTTGCTGAACCCCTTTTCACTTTTTCATCAGCTTGCATCATTACGTGTCACATACGATCCACTGATGCATCAAAGATCGGCGGCTATGCAGTTCTACACGCACACGAACAAGTGACTTGTTCTCAGTCTGTGCTACTATTGCTTACAAGGTGGAGCATGTTAATAATACAGCTGTTTATATGATGCACATTTGCGGTGAGTAAGATGTACAGAGATTTATACAGGCTCCTTTGTCTTTGACCGCACTGCCTGATTGTCACTGTCAAAGTGTAAAATATACAGTAAAGTCTCTCTCAAATTACAGCTAACAGCACATGACTCTTTCTCAAACCTCTTCCCCTTCTCTTTCTCTCCGTGTTGGTCCCTCTGGTCGCTCCTCTCTCCCCTCTGCTGCTGTGCAAATGGATTAATCTTGTAGCTCCCAGTCTGAAGGGAGGGTAGAGTGGTGTGCCTGTGTCAGGGCACAGTGAAATATGCATGTGTGTGTGTATCCACGTTTTGTGTGTAAGAGAGTGAAACAAAAATGAGACAGAAAGAGGAAAGCAGATGGAGGAAGAAGAATTCAATGTATGTTTCATTGTGAGACTGTGTGAGTAAGATTTGGGAGGTGGGGGAGAGAAAGCAAGAGAGGTGAAACTCAACATGTGGTTAAGTGACGATGAAATTTGCATCTATTCTACATATTTATGTTTCTATGTCATGACGACCTATATGCCCTCAGCTATGTAAAGATGAAGTGTGATCTGTACATTTTTTGCCCTCTCAGGCAAATGTTCCTCACATACAGTCTCAAAATAGAGTCATATCCATTAATAAACCATGTACCTGCTGTGCATCCCAGTTCTTTTCCAGTATCCCTGCAGGAGAGAGAGAGGAGGGGACAGTCAGTGGGTCTGCCTGTTAACAGAACTGGATCTGTGTAAAGCCCTCAGTCACTAGTAACACTCATTTCAGCCAGTGCTCGCAGCTTCCCTGCATTATTAAAAATGTTTTAATGGTCAAATCACATGAAATATTTACTCTCATCTTGTCATTCACTGTCTCTCTGACTCCACATCTTCCCCTTTCGACCTCCCCCTGCCCTCATATTGCTTTTCTCCCACTCTCTGTCTCGCTCTCCGTCTCACTCTCACTCTCCCTGTTGACTGAGCAGCGGCATCAGTGACAGGGGTCTAAGTGGTTGCCATGACAATGCCATGACGACGGTGATGGAATTCATTTGGCATGGCCGGGATCGCATGAATGGAGGAGTTTGAACGAGAGGAACCTCAAGTCTGGTAGCTGTCTGTAGCTGTCTGCAAACATAGATATAATAAATACACGGATACAATGAATATTATATCTCCATCGTGAAAGCCCCAACTGAGGTTGAAGTTGGTTTTATTGTCAGTACCCATGGTCAGACATATTGACAGTGAGAGATGTAGTCAGCATGTTCCCATTTTAACTTGCTGTGCTGTGTTGCATATTAATAGCAAGACTAGCTTGGGGTGTCACCCACTTTCCTATGACAGCTACAGCGTTTGTTCTCTGGGGAAAAGAAGCAGGTTTTGCAGTGATAAGTTGTGGACGATCTGCATACCACGAGCACTCACCACTCATTCCGCCACACTCACCACTCTCCCAGAGCCTGCAGTAGATGAGGAATCATGGGAGGTCAGGGTGGGCGGGAGTTGCGATATGACATCACATCCATCATGGCTGCCACAGGCCCCAGCTGCCACCAGCTGTTGTACATTAAGCAAAGTGCAGCAGGCGGATTTGGCTGAGCCAGTTATGGGATAACTCAATAACATTACTCTGTTAGGGGCTGCCTTGAGCTCTTTATTTCATAATGCATCGTGGTTTTACCACCCGCCCGCCTTCTAACTCTCAGGAGCTGTCGTGAACTTCTAAGCTGATTACCACGCCCTGTGCTAACTTTATGGGTCATTGGGATTGGCCTCTGCTCATCAGTCAAGTCTTACCACACCTTGTCGTCTCTATCTATGAAAACAGTGTTGACATTATGTTATTGTACAGATGGAAGTGCTGAATTTCATCAAACAAGGCCATCAAATCAAACGCTCCATGTTTTCCTGGCCCCTGGCTTACACTCTTAACATGGCTGGGTCTTAATGCTTGCATGGAAGTAGGTTAAGTGCCTTGTGCCAACACAGAGTGCCACACAGCATGCCTGCATTAATCTGACCCACCACAAGTGCCACACAAGTGTTCCTTGGTGAATTCTGGGAGCTCACAAAAACTCTCCCAGACTACAGAGAGAGAGAGAAAGTTGTGAAAGTCCGGAGTTGAAAAGGGACGAATGTCTGGTGATTTCTAAGAAATGCCAACATTTTTCGACCCCCTACTGGTGTGCTGTTGGTCTGGGTGTGTGTTTGATGTGTGTGTGGCTGAGTGAAAGATAGAGAGAGTGTGTACAATATGCAGCGGGGCCTTTTGACAGTAATTGTTTGGGATGGAGGTGGCAGCTGTGGGAGAACTCGGGGGCAGAAAGGTGATAGTTTGACCCTCCCCACCCTCTGGGCTCCACTCGAGCCGTGTCCACACTAATGGAGATAAATTTGAAACAGCATCTTTTTCTTTCCGTTTTGGCCCTCATCCATACTAAATCGGCCTTTGCCACCATCAAAAACAAAACTTTTCACGAACGCTCTCTGGAGAGAATACTCTGTAGACGGGGGAAATTTAGCTATTTGAAAACAGTTACGTATGCTGTGAAACCTTCACAGACCTGGTTGAGTTTGTCTGTATAGCAACAAAGAGGCCAACTTTCTGTCCTCTCAGTGAACACTCATTTTATAAGTCAGTGAAGCTGTAAATGCTTATCTTAATGCATATGCTGTCAGTATGCTGTCAGACTATTATATGAGCATAAAATGATTATTTGAATGAGGATCTTCATACAAACCCCCATCACCATCCTCCAGTGGCAGGAGTGGTATATTGGTATGGAGGGACCCTCTTCGAACTGAAATTAACTTTTATTTTTGCTAAAAGTGTATACTTGGTGTTTGTTTTGGCTTCTGTTCTTCATCCATCCATCCATTATCTATACCGCTTATCCTCAGAGGGTCACGGGGGTGCTGGAGCCGATCCCAGATGGCACTGGGCGAGAGGCGGGGTACGTCTTGGACTGGTTGCCAGTCAATCGACTTCTGTTCTTTTTTGGCCAAAAAAACCCCAGAAGAAACTAGCATTTTTTCCAGTGACAGGGGCCCAACAATAGTGTTCTCCAGGGTGTGTGAATCATGAGATAACCTGTGGAGCGCTGAGGTTACACATCTATGACCATCACTACAACTGGACCCATGAAGAGGCAGCTAAAGCTAGCTCGACCTCCTCTGTATGATGTGGGATGAACACAGCACTGAGCATGCAGGAGTTTGACTATGACGCTCGGTGTTTAAATCACATGAATGAAAAATAACATTTGGTGAGAATCAGTGCTCCCATTAGCAAGCTAGGCTAACTCGCTTCTACTTTCTGAGGGAAAGCCAGTTAGCCTAGCAGGCTAGCTTCCACTTTCTGAGTGGAAAAGAAACAGCACGATGGGTTAACCAACGCAATGTGAATGGTCGAAGAATATGAGTTCCAGTCAGTTTCGCGCCACAGAACGTCTCCAAATGCTCGTGCTCATCTCTGAATATGTCCAAAAACACTTTTATCCTCTTTTGAATAAATATTTGTTTCACATTACATGTAGCTACATAATCATATCAGTATCATCTTGTTACATTTTGTGCTACTCAGGTTATTTAAAAGGAAAAAACATTTTTCCACTAGTACTGCCCATTTTAGACAACAGACTTGCTATATCTTGGTGCCAACCCAAGGCACGTAATCATAGGTTAGTTAGTATTTGGTCCATAAAGCATTAAATACATCAGTAATAGCGCGGGCTTGTCCTTAAGCAAAGGTTTGACAAAGTAGTTTAACAGCACCAATAAAATTTACTATAATAGCAATGAAATGTATGATAAAGATTTGAAAGTAGGGAGTCATTTTATAGGGCTCTTGGTGTTGTGTGGACCGTGGGTTGTTGCCCCCTCCCCTCCCAAGACTCATTATTGCCATATACTCAGAATAACAGCTCCCTGTGTTAACTATCACCTCCTCCCTCCACACTGTATGAGACAGCCTTTACCTGCCCTTTGCTGCTAACATCTGTTACACGATGTCTGGCTTTGGTTCAGATCACAAAGGCTTCTTCAGCTATAGCTAAAAATTTCACCCTCAGATTTCCCATCTCCACTTTTGATTGCATACTGTCTGGTTCAGCCACCTGGCTTTATTCCTCTGCCTCTGTATTGGCTGTACGCTTGTTAGTCTGTCTCCTTGTCTGTCCTTTAGCCGGCTCAATAGGAGGGTATAAATACCTTTTACAAGCTTCCCTTCAGTATCTTTCTTTACCTCATCCTGTCCTTCACATCCTTCCTTCGGCTTGATTCTTCTTTCGTCTGCCTTCCTTCCTTTCTAGTCAGTTTTTTTCTGTATTGAAAAAAACAAGTAGGAGGTGAGACAAAAGATAATAAACATGCTATATATATATATATATATATATATATTACATATTATATTTCTCTGTGTGTATCCTAAAACACGCAGCACAAGGCAAAAACAGACTGCGCCGGTTAACATACGAGCACAGCATGCTGTAGCAGCATGTGTGAATGTCATCAGTGGTTATGGTTACTTGCGGACAGTAGAGTGGTGTTCAGTGACAGTTTCACAATGATAAACCCAATGGGCACAAGCAGGGAGAGAGGAGTGTGTGGCTCACATGCAGGCCTGGGGGCCACGCTCTGTCCATGGGGGTTGGGAGGGTTGGACCAGAATCTGCTTTGGCCGTTACAGCAATCTGGGTCAGTTAGAGGCTGGGAGAGAGGGAGAGAGTGGCGGTCCTCCGGCTGGCTGACCTCATTGCTCCTGTATTATCATTATTTTCCCAGTCAGTCACTACGCTGGGACTCAGGGAGACTCTGCACCAGGAAATACGTCCGATTCCCCCTGTGACAGCACATGTGTGCACACACACACACATATACACACACTTACCCAGGGGAGAGGAAACGTAGTTACGACAGCCCTGAACTGAGAGGTCAAAGGTTACCATTACAAATGGCTCACTCTCACGTTCAGCCATTGAAAAGGCACACTAATCACGCACACACTCACACAGTGACCCTGAACCCCTCTCTCCTGCAGTGCTACATGATCACACATCTCACGGGTTGAGATTTCATTTGCGGCCATGAAGTGGGCCCCATTTTCTCACCACCTAAGTGTTTCCTCTCCAATCTCTCAGGTTCTGTGCATAAGCAAAACAGTTTGATGAAACACCAGAGCCATCAGTGAAAGAAAAAAAGAATGTGCCACCTCTTTAACAGCACATCTGTTTCGATCTCTAGGACACGAACCAGCAACCTTTTCCTCTTTCATTGCCTCGCTGGCACTCCCTCCCCTTTCTTTTTGCTCCATTTCTCCTGAGCCCATCTCTCCCTCCTCGAGCCCTGAACTCCTGCCAGTGACTGTTAGAAGAAATCTGATTTGCGCTGATTACATTAACATTCTCCAGATGTTCATAGTCAGAGATCTGACACCTCTGTCCCACAACTGTCTCATCTTGGAGAGCAAAGAGATGCAAGGTTACGTCTTGTCAGAGATGTGAGGGAATGCTGTATCTCAACAGGACATGAGCGGACGTACTTGGAGCGGGTTCAAAGGAAATGAGGTGTGAGCTTTAAAACAAAATATAGCTGAGGTGTACAGGAGGAGAAGGAGGAAAAGACAGAGGGAGTTGGATGCAAGTGAGTAATTCAGAAACAGAAATGTGTGCACGAATAAAGAAATGAAACCAGAGTGAGTAACCTTGATAGAAGGAGGTGAGTCTGTGCAGAAGAGGAGCAGAAGAGCTTCAATTTGAGAGGAAATACTCAATTCCCTGGACTCTGCCCCGTCCATCTGTTTGGTCATGTCTTTACAGGGTTTTGGGGCTTGCCGCATGGCCACAGGAAGTAGCCAGCCCCCTGGGTCCTCACAAGGGAACGTGATCCTTTTAATAAGCCCTGACACGGTCCTCCACCACTGCCCTCCTCTTCAAAAGTCCCTCCAGGCTCCGCTGTAAGCCTCACTTTGCTCAACACCACACAGGGATCAACACGAAGGCCAAACCCAGCCTCGTAAACAAAGCCAACATTTTGGAAAACAGAATTACGAGCTACAAAGCATGTTTGATGATTGGTTACTACGGGGTCACAAGTTTTGTAGATTGTGGAGGAACCTGTATGCTACAAGAGGCTCAGGGATCTTAATAATGGGTCTAAAGCCAATCACTAGACAGGATGTAGATATTCCAACTATTCCAACCTACACTCTTATATACCACTAATTTGCAAAATATGTGTTGAGTTTAAATAAAATTTGTGCCTGGATTATGTTCCCTGGTAACGCAGGATTTTGACACTAGTTTGCATCCCCACTTTCGTCAAGGTTAGGGAAAGATTGTAGTCTCGTGCTTCAAGTCAGTGTTGACTGATATTAAATCAAGACCACGATCTTTCCCTAACCCCAACCAAGTACATAACCATGAAAATGTTTTATCATGCTGTTGCTATGAGTGGAAACTGTAGGAATCTACAGCCATGCTAGCGGCACTGTGAGACTGTGCTTTGAGCCACATGCTGATGCCATTATGCTAACATGCTCACAGTGAAAATGCTAACATGCTGACAGTAAGGAGGTATAATGTTTATGCCATCACCATCTTAGTTGGCTAATTAGCAATAAACACAAAGGGCAGCTGAGGCTGATGGGAACGTCAGTAGTTTTGCTGGTATTTGAGGAGACTGAACATTGACACTGGGCATGAGTCTTATTCCTGAACATAATCCCTCTTGATACTAGAAAATTCTGCACGCATCCTGGTAAAAACATACTGTTTGGCACATACGGGGCATGGGAGTATCACACACTGTGCAGCATCACTCATGGTAGGAAATCTTAGAACTATTCCTTGGCAAGCAGAAGTCGCCATTTATCATTGTTCAGTGGTCCAAGATTGGAAACAGTTCACACCCTAGATATGATCAAATGCGTGCGTGTGATCATGTTTCCTCCATATTTTCTTCTCAGCACATTCCAGCTCGTCTTCCATGTGTTGTGCATGAATGTGTGCCATGTCAAGCCATGTATCACTGCAATGCACCCTGTAGTGGAGATGACATTCCTGAAGATTCGAGTGAAACTGTATGTAAAGTGGGGAAGATCAAATAGAAAGTTAGATTTGTTTGTAATTCCAGCCATGTTCATGAGTGTTCTGACAAGTTCAGCACAAAATATCACTGATTTTCCTTTGTGTTCACTACTTTTCTTCTTCTTTTTTTTTTCACTTTAGTCCCTGACTGGGATCTAGACCAGCTTATCAGATGCTGGGTGGGATCAGTCTTTCATATGAAGTTCATGTATATCTTGGACTGTGTACATACATGTGCAGGACTTTCAGTGGAATTTTTGTTGTGTGTTTTATCTGAGACCTGTGAGCTCCAGCTCAACTACTGTCCTCCCCTTTGGATAGAGAAAGAATCAGTGGGAAAGAGCTACAGAGTTGAAAAGAGGAGGGAGACACCGAGATGGGGATCAGCAAATGTACATGAGAGGGAGATGAAGAGCAAGAAAACAACTCCTGTACGGATTCGAACTTCCACTGGACCAAAAACACCTGGAGACAAATGTTTAGTCATTTGGCATCCATGAAAATAAAAACTAACTGGAGTCAACTTCTGGTTCAACCTCTTCAGTATCTAAACTCCAACATCCTTCATCTCAAGATGGAGGCAGACAAGCAGAGGAGAGTCTCTATCTGCTATTTGTAAACATGGACAACCAGCGGAATCTGAGCTATGAAAGCTATGGCTTAGGTACTGTTTACACATGCATGCAAATGCACACAAACACACCACACCGCATACACACACTGATAACAATGTAGTGCAAACAATCTGCCACTTCTGGGATGCCAATTTTCTCAGCGGGCATGTGCGTGCCTGACCGCATTCTTTTTCATGTTTGTGTCAGAATAAGTGTCATTTTTGTGGCACTTCCTCGCTGAGAATGGAAATCTGTAATCTTGACTCTGCTCGGTGGAGATTTTCTTTTGCGGTCGAAGACGAGAGGATACTTGTTGACTCCGAGTAGTAATTATACTGCGCTGTTGTAAGTGCATTCTTTCTATGTTTTGGATTTCCAGTTGACAGGGCCTGAGTGAAACAACAGAATCGCCACTCGAAGGTTGTGCTGACCCCGCTCAAGGTCAGCCTGGTTGAACGTGTGAAGTCAGCTGCTCTGTAAAGAAAAATCCTCAATAGATAGACAATGTGAAATCATTACATCAGGTTAACAGTACTTAAAATCATCATCATTATGAGTCATTGTGTTCTTAATTATTGTGTTATTACATTTTCACATTAAATGTAGTTTGATGTCTACTAAATAACCCTTGTGGACTTGTGGATTTGGACAGCCCTCGGGACTTGCAGACTTCCTGGGAAGCGCCCGCTAAGTCCATGAGGTGTGGTTTTTGGATTCAGCTATACTAAAGCCTGTACTGATGGAAGCCCTGCCTCTAATAAACAGATCAAGTTGGGTGTGGAGGTCCAAGCAAAGCTTTCACCCCGGCCCTGTAGCGGAGTCTCAGTAGTCTTTAGAGACACTTTCTACCAAACCTCACAGCCAGATAAAATAGCAGAAGAGAAGGCAGCTTCAGATCATTTCTTTTTTTGCACCAAATGGCTAAAACACTATTAGTTTACTTAAGTGTTCTACTTTCTCCTCGACATGTAGTTTCAATGAGGTCAGGGCACTTCTATCACAAGTGAATACAACACCAAGATAGGTCTGCCTGTGAACCAAGGTCAGTTTGATGCAGATCTTTGTCAGAGCCCATAATTACCATAAACTTTGTCTTGCTCTCTTTTACCGTCATGTCACATTTGCTACAGTAGGCTTCAAGGTGTTTTTTTGTGTTTTTCAATTCATTTCTCTCTTGATGTTGCCGCAATGACAGTGTCAACCATTAGCATTACCGCATGAAGCCTCTTGCGGATCCATCTTCTCCACATCCTCGTTCAAGCATTCTTATTATGATGTCTACAAATAACACAAGGCACGCAGCTATTGGGGATGTAACTATGCTGGATCCTACAACAAGTTTTTTATTACATTTTAACCCCTTCAGAGAGACTTTATATTTCATTTTTGATTATATTACATTATTGGATAGTTAGATTATTAGTTGCTACAAGCTGTGCATTTTCTTCAGCTGGAACCATCTTGATTCAGTTTTAAAATAGCTCCACGGCAGCAACAAAGTGGGACAAAAACGAAATGAAAATTAACTTAATAATGACTTGCATGTATGTGAATGAGGAGCCACTGCAGACTCATTAATTTAAGTGTCAGCATCTCAGGGGCTTTCTAAATGATCCCTTCATCATGTCATAATAATGATGATCTATATTCAGGCGAGCACAACACCTGGAATGCTGCTCACGCTTTGAATCACGTTCATGATTTTATCTCTTTCGGTTCCTCCTCCACCTCCTGCACGCCCCCCCTCTACCACCTCTGCCCCCAGGTCATACAGGAAGTGACAGTACCCCGCTGGGCAGCAGAGCCGGGCCAATCGTCCCACAGGAAGAGGAAGAGCCCTTATATGTTTTCCCCCGAGATATGAAGGGATGACACGTGTGACGGATTGTCAGAGAGAGACAGAGAGAGATTTGAAGAGCCAGAGTGTCGGGCTGATAAACGTTCAAAGAATTTACAACATCTGCAGGAGCCAGGAGCAGAGGATATTGGGTAATGGTGGCTGCGCTGAAGTTGAGTCACAGACTACTGTAGACCAAATACTGATAGCAGCCTATTCATTCTCAATGACAAAAGCAATGAACCACCCAGATAAGTGGAGTCAATGAAGTAGCAGCTATGAAAGATGAGGATATGCAGTTAAGGTTGGAGTTAGTGCTTCCGGCCTTGGCTCCTGGGAGGAAAGAGGAAATCCTTTCATAACCAATGAGCCTCCACTTGAGACTAACAACACTGTCTAATACCTGGACAGCAGATTAATCATCTCTCTTCCCCATTCCCTGACTTTGCTGATTCACTCGGCTACCCTAAACTACGTAACCTTTAAGGAACATAACTTCTCCATTTAGCTGTTTGTGTTTTCCCTTTTACAGTTTCGAAATGTGTCGTCCCACCAGGTTTGACACCTCATATAAACCAGCCATTTTTACTAAAGCGTTAATGGCCCGGTGACACACTCGTCCTAGGGGCTAACTGGCTGACCAGTCAGTCTGTTTGCCTGATCCTGCCCCATTAACCCACCCCCAGGAGAGATCAGAAGAGTGAGTTTCTTGAATGTGGCCCCATCCCGGCTGCCTCCTGAAGGCAGCCCTCCACCAATTAAGACCTCATAAATAAGAAGGACGGGTATGTTTCAAATGATAGGGGAGTGGGATTGTAAGGCAGTCTGGAATGGGGTTGTCTGTCTGTGATTCAGGCAATATGTAATCTAGACTTTGTGTCAAACTGAATGTTGTCCACCACCAGTAAACAATAAATAAAATATGTTTTATCGCACAAGATATTCAGCTAATCTTGTTTTCTCTGAGTGTACCCAGCTATCTACCATCTTTAAATGTCCAGGCTACATTCTTTCACAATGAAAATTACATGACTATCACTTCAGTCATCTTACCGCATACAAATACACACTCCGCTCAGTTGAGATGAATGTTTAGATGTTTCTTTTTATCTGATCTCTTTCAAAGTTCCCCTGGAGGGAGCTGCACTGTTTCCTAAGGACAAAACTCTGAAGCAAGAGATGAAGGGTCAGCAGACTGTTTAGATGAACGCACGACTAACTCACACTGATGGCCCAAAACAACATACCTTCCAGTCAGTCACAAGCAAGTAGCAACCCTACTGAAATGTTGAAGAATTGATATTGGCACAAGAGAGGCAAAACAAAGCTTGTGTGGTTTCATTAAACTCTGAATTGAGCTGTTATGAAGACTGACTTGTTTAAACCATCTCCATCCTTCATCTTGTGTCCCTCCCCTTCAGTCTTTCTTTACATTCCTGGCATGCTTGAGTAGAGCGATGACACGTGCCATAAGAATGCCGGCTGAGAGTTGAAAGGACTCTAGTGTGTCTCACTCCTCGTGTACCTGCGGGCCTTTAATCAGAACAGGGAAAAACCAAGGAGGGACTCAGCATTTGGGAAATGGGAACTTTTAATGCTAGATTAATGAAATGGGGTCTATTTCTGTCAATGTGACAATGATTCTTTCGGAACATGAATGTAAAAAACAGAACTCAATCATATTAGACTGTATGTATGGGATATTTAGCTTACAATGTTACTCCAAGCATTCCCCGTAGCAAAGGGTGTTTTCCCAGAGCGCCTGACAGCCCAGCTGTGTGAGCACGGGAAATCGCACATCTTTTGACAGGAAGTTCCATCGGCACACACATGCCAGCGAGTCAGGAAGCCCTGCCAGTTTGGCCCGCCGGTTCATTCATAAATCTTGACACACAAACACATACGAGCGCAGAGCATAAAGAGTGAGCCAAGCAGATGAAGCTTTGTGTGACAGTCAGAGATGCAGCAACTTCTGACAGGATATGAAAAGGTCAGAGGTCAGCCAAGAGCTTAAGTTGGGATCTGTGTGGGTGGTTTTTAGGGGTTTACAAAAATAGGAACTGGATCATCCTTTGAGTTTGGATGTATCCTCTTCATCTTCAGATGGAGCTGAGATAGGCCGTAAAGTGGAGAGGAATTTCCGGTAAAGATGCAGATCACATGTCTCAAAAGCTCAACTTTTTAGGAACCTGAAAAGTTTTTATTCGCTCTTACGCATGGAGAAAGTAAATGTTTAAGGTGACCCCGAAGATGAAACAAACTTTACTGTGCATGCAGGGAAGTTGATCATAATAATAAAAAGATTCCTATCGCAAGGGCCCTTTCAAAGTTAAAGCGTATTCCGGGGCTCCTCAGCAATTTTATTTTGACTAGAGTCTGACCAGCTATTAAAGGACACCATAGAGGACAGATAATACAAAATAACCTCCATCAGTGGTGAAGAAATATCCTCCTAAAACTTGTGAAGCCACATCCTCGTACATCAACACTCACATACAGACCCTCCTTAAAAGGTGACATCACAAGATGTTTTCCACAAGAGCCCAAATTTTCCCAGAAGGGAAGAAAAGTAAGACAGACAGCGAGAAGTGGAGTGGAAATGTCAGAAGAAAGACTTATCTGCCCGGGCATGCCCTTCACATGGCCCGTGGTCTTGGGTAATGAATGGGCCTGTGTGTGTCAGGGTGTACAGTATGTGTGACTACATGTGAGTATATGTGAATAACATCTGTCTGCTGCTGTCTGTTTCTGGTGATGGTGGTTTTCAAGGTAGGAAGGGAAGTTTCTTGTCAGTTGGAGGAAATATGAGTTAAAAACGGGAAACAAACAGGAGGGTTCGTACAGCATCATCGTGACTTTTGACCTCTAGTCATTCCGGCAAGGTTAAACACTACCTGTGGGCTGGGGTGCCAAAGCATGCTTTTCATGTATGCCCATTAAAAGAGCACTCCTCCAATTTAACATTGCAGTTCTATAGCACTGTCAGACTCATGCGGGGCAGTTTTATTAGTAACCAAACTGCAGCACAAACAGAGATATCATCTCTTATACTCCACCTGTTCTTCTTCCTTGTCAAAACCTACGCCTACATGTTGCCTTGACCCGCTAGCCTCAAGCAGAGATGAGGAGAGGGCTACAGAGGTCTGGTAAGCTCACTCCCCCCCCACCAGATTTTTTTTTTTCATTTTCACACTTATAATCTTCAGCCCCAACCAATGCTGATTTGAGACAATTTATCAGACTTCACAAAGCCTCCACTGGTGCCACGAATGGCTTTGTGGCTTTGTACAACTTTTTTTCACATATGCAGAAGTACTCCCTAAGACCTGTAAACAGACTTTGATGTGTAAAATCAGCACAGTTCCCCTTTAAGGAGGGCAGCAAGGAAGAGGAGTTGGGCAAAACAATGTGTGAAGGGTTTGAAGCTCAAGAAGTGAGAAGCTTTCTGGGGAATTTTATGAAATAGGCTCATTTGCTTTCTTGCCAAGAGTTAGATGAGAAGATCGATACAACTCTCGTGTCTGTGCGCTAAATATGAAGTTACAGCCAGGAGATGATTAGCTTAGCTTAGCACAAAGACTGAGAACAGGAGGAAATAGCTAGCTTGTAGTCTGGTGCTGGTAGGTGGATTTTTTTAGTCCAGTCTTTATGCTAAAATTAACTCATATTAAATTGAATGATGGGTTCAAAATAAATGTGAACATCAGTCAGTCATTTTGGGATTTCCCTTAAACTCTCCCCTGAAAATAGAAAAATATAATGACTGTCTCTTGTGAGTGCCTAATGTTAAAAAAAGACATCACTATCGACTCTCAACAAGGAAATCAAGTCTTGACATGGTGGCATCCATGTATCCGTGGTCCTCTCCCCTATTTCCAGGGTCATCACCCCCTCCTTCCACCTCTCCCAGCCCTCTCTGACCCCTCCTGCCCGGGATGCTCATCCTGTTTCCTATAGTTTCCTCTTCCCTGTGGACAGGAAATGGCTGGAGCCCACGGATACACACACAGGGGGGAGCCGGCAGGAAGTGATCTCACTGCAGCACCTGCAACCAGGAAATAGAACAGCCCCAGCAGGGAGGTGGAAGAACAGGCCGTGAACGCTCACACACACATATATACACAAACAAGCACCTAACCCACAAACACCCTCTGACTTCCCCTACAGCTGTTGGCACTGGAACCACAACACAGGAAACAGAATGTGAGCAAAGTGCTCAGACGCACAAGCGCAGCTCCTCTTTGCTCAGATATTATCACTGTCTGTTTAACTTGCACACACACAGAAACTAACTTAGATATCAACTGGTGCATTATAATTTAAAGATAAAGAAACAAGCTGTGGTGAGGCTTTATTTCTACTAGGCCAGGGTTGTCTTTGCTCTTTCGCTCAGGGTTATACAGGCTGAGGTAAATAACTTCTTCATTAAAACTCTAATTCAATTTGGGGCATGGGGGGTTTCTGGGGAGGAGAGTATGTGCATATAATTGTGTTTGTGCCAGGGGGATATTCCCCCAAGCGCTGTTGATAATCTAAAAAGTTTGAAATTCCATTACCTATTCAGGAAATACATTCCAAGGTCTTATTGATTGTGCAGACGGTTGAATAATTTGAACTAACGAGGAGCGCCGCCCCGACACGTCAGGCTCGTCGCGCCTCTGAATCCATGCTACTGTTGGATGAAGGAGGAACGAATGTCCCCTCTGACTCCAGAGTCGATGAACAGAGCATCTCATCATTTTGTTTTTTACATCCTTTCTGAAATGTGCTCAAAAAGTTCATCTGCAATTGCCTAAAGGAATAGTTCTGGGACATTTTGGGAAATGTGCAATATGCACTTTCTTGCTCAGCGTTGGATGCAAAGATGGATACCACTCTCATGTCTGTACTGCACATATGAAGCTACAGTCAGCAGCCAGGTTAGCTTAGCTTAGCATAAAGACTGGACACATAGAGAAACAAACTGCCTACCAACACCCCTAAAGCTCACTAATTAACACAATATATCACATTTTCTTGAATCTGTACAAGTAACTTACTTCCTAGAGTCCTGATGTTCAGATAGTGATGGGAAATAGTCAGGCACAGAACTCCCCGTCAATCCAAAACATGTTGTTTTTACACTTTGGTTTTTATATATATATAAAGTGTGAACAAGTGAGCTTTATAGGTGCTAAGATAATCTAACCGACTGCTGGTGGTAAATTCATATTTATCGGACACACATGAGAGTAGCATCAATCTTCTTATCTAAATCTCAGCAAAAAAGCGAAGAACCATATTTCCCAAAATGGTGAACTATTCCTTTAAATATTCAAGCATATAGTCTTCCTTCACTTGACATGATACCACATATTTTCATTCTCATAGTGTTTGAGTATATGAAATATATGGCCAAAAGTATGACACATGGGGTGTCACACTATTATACTTTTGTGGACAATAGTGTGCTTCCAACTTTGTAGCAACAGTTTGGGGAAGGGCCCTTCCTGTTTCAGCATGACAATGCCCCCTTGTATAAAGCCAGGTAAATAAAGGATGAAGTGGAGCACCAACTGTGAGCCAGGCATTATCGCCCAACATCAGTGCCCAACCTCACTAATGCGCCTGTGGCTGAATGAGAGCAGAATCCAAAATCTTGAGAAAAGCATTTCTGGGAGTGAAGAGGCTGTTACAGCAGCCATGATCTCAGAATAAGATGTCCAGCAATCTCATATGAGTGTGTGTCCACATACTTCTGGCCATGTAGGGTAAATATTCTTGTTAGAGTTGGAAATTTTAATTCACCGACATTACAGCATATGTTATCCATTACGCAACTCCCTTATAGCATTTGACGATGTGAAAAAAGATGTTACAGTAGAGCGACTGTGACTTTAATGAACTGAATATGTGCTGCCCAGATAGACGTCTTCAATTCGTCCATTAGCCAGTCAATGGGAGTATGAAGTGTGTGCTGTGTGAGAGTGCTGGCGAACGCACTCTGAATATGAATTGGCTGCATTGGCAACAGACTACTGTACTTTACTGCACTGAATCAGTTCCACTCACAAAGGCTGAGAAAGTGAGAGAGAGAGAGAGAGAGAGAGAGAGAGATGTGGGCCAGGCAGATAGTGCAGCCCACTGACATACATTCTCCAGATGGAAAAATGGAGATTTACTCCTTTTTCCTCTCGCTCTCTCTGCCCACCTCCCCCCACCGTTTAATCAGACTTACTACGACCAGCTCATTCCTAAGTGTGAGCGAACCATTTTGTATTCTGCGCAGGAAAAGCTTCATTTCTCTTGAGTGTTATTGCTTGTCGTGTATGTTGGAGGACCACGGTGGAAACAAATCTGCACTTTTTTTCCCTTTTCCTTCCCCTCACCCGACCTGCCACTTCCAGTCTCTCCAGTAGCACATTTATTTTCATTGTAACACAGTCTGTCATCACACAGTCTAAAAAGTGCAACAACAAGCTTTCTTCTTCGCTTGAATGCTGCATTTTTGTTTCATCCCTCCCCCCAAATCCCTTCTGCAGTCCTCTTCTCTGTTGTCAGAGTAAGGGCCCTTGTGATTCCTGAGATTCCAGACTGCCAAATACAGAAATATTTTTCCACTAGAGCTCTCATGTATCGGTATGTATATACTATAAACATGCCACTGTTGTTTTTACACTGCAGGCAGAGGAGTGAAAGAATAGTGTTGTGCTGCCAAATAAACACACTGCAGATATTTATAAGATGGGTCACCCAGTGTGTTCCCTTGACGTCGCACGCAGGATTAAACAGTAACACAAGAATGATGCTGCATCAGGAGAGTGGGCGATTCACTAATCTGTCGCCTTTGAAGGCTTGGCACGCTGGGCCTCTACTTTACAACATTGCAAATTTGTATGAAGTGGAGTCTCATACTTTCACATGGTTGTTAAGATTTAATACTAACTTTCTCTTTGCAGTATTAGCTAATGTAATCATATTATAGCTCAGCATCGTCAAAGCCTTGTTACTGTAGAAGCTGATATTTTTGTTGACTATTGAAGCCCACCGTGGCAATGCTGCAGTCTGTCTTTCAACAGGATGTCGAGTGAGGCTATCCTGGGACTTCTCTTGGTCATATGTAACGACCAGACCTAACCTATCTGCCCCTATCCCACAAACCCCTCCTTTTTGTGATGACTGTCCACCCAAGAAAAACAGCAGGCCTAAGGAGGAGGTCAGGGTGGATGGATTCCTAAATAAAACACTGGACTTTAGGGTTAGTTGTTTTTTTACCCATTTCATACTGACAGTTTCTGCTCAGTGTCTATTAAACACAATCATTCCTAAATCTTAAACAAGTAGGTCTTATTTAACCATGACAACGAAAATCCCCTAACCTTACTAAACTAGTCAATTTAACCAAAACCACGATGTTTCCCGAACCTTAACCAAACAGTTATTTTAACCAAAATCATGATCTTTGCCTAACAAGCTGTTTTTGTGCCTAAACCAAACTACGCCGTAAAGCTAAACTATGTAACTTTTGCTAAACAATGGCCACTGTGGCCACAAGTGGTGATTAAATTACACAAATTGGCACGATTTGTATTTACATCTTGCTTTACTTTTGTGATCAAATCACTGAAATGTTTATTTGTGACATGCTGAAATGTAGTGTACCCGTAGAGTCACGAAGTCAGTGAACTGATCAAGTTAGTTACACAGCAATATTTATCTACATTTTTGCTAAGCTACTGGTCATACCAGACCATGTACGGCTGCCGCAGCAAAACCCCCGAGTGTCCTGAACTGAGAAAGGGTGCATATTATTGCTTATGAATTCAACTTTTCCTTTTGTAAGAGGAAGATTGTGCCATTTCTTCTTTCAAAAGTTGTCTCTAACCACAGTAGTGTCAGATAAAAAACACAGGGCCCTGACAAAGATGTCATCATGTTCATAGGGGCTATGTGTGTATGTGTCACTCTGGTGGGCAGTTACAAATAATGTATTTTGTCGTTTAATCTGGGGGACTTGTTTTGGGGATAATGAGCTAAATTTCAGCATTAAGGGTCCATCTGCAGTCTCTCAGCACGACACAAAATCCATCCGCTGATTATTTATTTCCTCCTGTAAACAAACAAAGGTCAATAAAATAGAGCAGTCCACTCAGAGCTCTCTTCCTGAGTGGACCCCCGTCATGAAACATGGCTGCCTGCCAACAGAGAGAGAAAAAAGGGAGAGAGGGCCCTATTGTGCCTTCAAACCACTTCCAATATGGAGGCATAAGGAAACAAAAAAAAAAGAAAATAAGAGAAGTAAGAGTAATATCTCCAAAGTTGAAGGACAAAAGGTTCCCTGTCACCTGCTTCTTCATGCAGGCTTTTTTTGTTGTTGTATCACTCCTTTATGTTGTTTATCTGTCACACTATCATTGATTTCCTACGCTACTTCTGCAATGTTATGTGCAGTCAGAAAGGTGATATTGGAATTTTTGACTTGTGCTGATATTTATCGACCGCCCTCCCCCCCTCACCCTCCCTTTTCTCTTTGCCCTGTCTCCTCCGCCGTTTATTTTTCTCTCTCTTTCTCTCTGCCAGCTGTCAGCATTGGCAGAGTGCCACACAGGCGCTTGCCGCTCGACTAGTGACAGATGCAGCAGCAGTCAGGCAAAGAAGAGAAAAGGAACAAGAGTTAAAACGGAGAGAGGTCGAAAGAGAAAGAGAGAAAGAGCAAAGGGAGTGAATGAGGGAAAGAGAGATGGAGAAGAAAAAGGGTAGAAGAAGAAGAAGGATGGGTGAGACACCAGAGAGTTGGCCCTCCCCATTGTGTCAAAAGGGACACAGTGCTGGATTAGGCCACGGCCAATAATCACAGCCAGATGGGCTGTGGAGGGGCGTGGACAGAGAGGGAGATTGAAAAACAAGATAGCCTGGGACATTTTCAGAGTTAGGTTACAGCACAACTTTATTCTGGCATTTCTAGTTACAGCCGTGTGTACAGTCAACACATGAAGCTAACAGCTTCCAACACAATGCTGCGGCTGAGAGCGCTACAACCCATTTCCTTGCTAGATTGCATCACTGATAGGCCACATCTGTGTGGCATTTAAGTCGTGTTGCCCTTTTTTCTCCCCTTATTAACATTCCAGAGCCCATTTCTGAACCACTGACACCGTGAGATTACCTTGACCAAAACATGGCTGTTTCCCCCCTGCTCCAACACAAATTGCAGCAGTCATTTCTGTTTTGTCACCCATATAATATGTTCGTATCAAGTGTCGGGGCTCCACATTCACTCTGAGAGTCTAAGGAAAGCTCATAGGACAAGAAAGTTACTGGAAGAGAGAAGGACCAAAAGAGAAAAACATCATATTAGAAACAGGTTGAGGAATACGCTTCTATGATTTTTATTTTTGGGGGCGAAACAGGCTTCAGTTCCTTACTCTCTTCCTTTCAGCACTTGAGGCACCCTCTCCCTCAGTTTTTGCCAGCGATACCTCCACCTTTTCAACCAGAAAACAAAACACAAATTAGCATGTTTGAACAGCTTTGCTTTGCACAACACATGTAAAATTATCATCAAAATGAGAAGTGTTACACATGAGATCTGGCCGGCCTCTTAATGAGTCCATGAATGGGTTTAATCAATGTCGACAGGCCCATGAACTTGGCCAAGGCTTGCATCGGACCAACAAAGACACAAACACACACAAGCAAACAAACAAATGAGCCCATGCAAAGCCTAACTCCCCCCACTCCCTTCTCCACCTTGGCTGCCCTGCCTTTATGTCATTGTTTTTCTCCCCCAGTTCCTTTGTCTCTTCTTCTAACCCCATCTGGTGCGTGTGGACACGGCCTCTCGGTGCTAATTCATTTCCTTGGACACCATCTGCTGTGTGACTTTCTACAGTAAACTGAGCCTGGCTGGCCGTCTCAGGGAGGGATGGGGCCGTGTTGTCACCTGTTCAGCACGCCGCCTTCTGCCGCCCCG
The DNA here is from genome assembly GCA_003416845.1 of Oplegnathus fasciatus. Classification (NCBI taxonomy): domain Eukaryota; kingdom Metazoa; phylum Chordata; class Actinopteri; order Centrarchiformes; family Oplegnathidae; genus Oplegnathus; species Oplegnathus fasciatus. The sequence continues at coordinate 685,399 of NTHP01000037.1, forward strand.
GCATCGTCTTTCACTGGAGGCTCCACGCATCGACGGAGAGGGTGTGACGAAAAGGGTGTTTGTTGAGCATTAGCACTCCACTTATTTGATTTTCAGTCCTTAATGACTAACTCATGTCTTGGAGCACCCGAGCAGAATCATTTGTTCAGTCTAAACCTGCGTGTATTCTACTCCGTGAGGAAAAGTGTTAAAATGTCCCCGCATGGACTTTTTAGCACTTTTTTGTCACGACATGATACAAAAGCAGAATCTCTACTCATAATCATTCAAGGTAGATCAATGAACACTACATAATTTATATTTGGTGAGTCTGTAAATGCTGACCTCTCTTTTACTCGAAGTTCCACCATTCAACAGTACAAATTACATCGTAACGCCTTACAGTAATGTGATGAATTGTTTTCAGAAACAAGTGTGTAAGGGGTTACAATTTGAAATGTAGTAATTACATTACAGTTACTAGTCCCACTAACATTACATAGATAATATGGGGATCGGCTTGTTTGCTGTGTTACTGGGAGTTCAATGGAGGGTTGATATATTAGTTTGGTCTCCCTGCGTTCAGTGGAGAAACTGACATGTTAGCCTGGGGCAGGGTAGGGTTTTGGTATTAGCCTCTACCAAAAGAGGAAAAAGTACCGGTGACTGGTGAGCTGTCTAATTTAAGGTAAGCCTACATTCACAAATCACCTAGTTTTGTTCAGAGTTTTTACTGTAGGCTGGGCCTTAGGTTTAACTGGGCTAACGCTGCTAGCTAGATTAACTTATTTACTGGTATTTACCATGGATGTAGGCCTATTATAAGAACTGGATACCAGATTCAAAGATGGCACCTATTCAGTCCAATGAGAGTTGCTTGCCTTGCACATACGCCAAAGAAGTTTCTAGCTTCTAGGTTATCATTCAGAAGAAAAATGACTTTTCTGGGCCGCAGGGGGATTTTTCGTTGCATTATCGCGAGTGGCCACTGGAAAAGATTGGAAGCAGGTCTGAGCGGCGGCACCGTATCCAGGTCTTATAATACAGTCATGATATTTACTGAAAGTTAGCTGTTAGCTAGCTATTAGCTAGCTTTCAATAAATAGCTACAAAGCATTAGCTGGCTAATTTTCTGTTTCTACATGTTAAATAGAAGTTGTAACATTTGTGTGTGGAGGTTTTGGAGTTGTGTGTCGAGAAGTAGAAAGTAATGTAACAAATAATGTAACTAACTAACTAATTAGTAAAGTAATGCAATTACTTTTCCCATCAATAATCAGTCATGAATAATGCATTACATTTTTCAAGTGACTTGCCAAGCACAGAGGGCCACAAAGGGATTTTTCATCTCCTCTAAGACGGAAAATGGCTAACAATAAAATAGAGACAATCCTCGCGACTATTCCCTGTGAATTTAATTATATATCACCTCCCTAATCAGCTAACTTAATTACCAAAGACTTCATTATTGAGCATGTCAGCCTCTCGGAGGTGAACCGGGATAATAATAGCAGAACAGCGCCATTCAATTACCAAGCTCAGCAGGTGGTTTTCTCACAGCACCAAGAGGCCAGACTTTGCTTTTGAAAATGTCAATGGATTATGAGCTTCTTTTCTCAAAGGTGCTATTCACAGCTAAGTAAGACATATAGGAGTGTTCGTGATCTTACCATACCATACGTCACTGCTAAGACAACACTGTTAAAACTTAACCCTGGAAATTATGAATAGAAAATGAATATGCTTTAAAGGAGTCCTCGTGATCTGTAAAGCAATACAGTTTTTGGCTTAATCCTAATGGATGTGTTCCAGTGTGTGTGTGTGTGTGTGTGCTGGGTCGTGGAAACAAACGGCCCGTCTCTGCTCAGTTTCCTCCCTCGTTTCCAGCCAGATCCATTTCTTTTTCCCCTCTCTCTGCCTTTTCGACCTTCTAGCTCTCCAACCCTGAGCAGAGTTGGATTTCTCCAAAGCTCAGCCCTGGTTCTGCCATCTGTGGCTTGTGCTTTGACCCTTTTCCATGGCTCAGGAAGTGAGGGATCTAAGCCCTAACGGGGTCTAGGGGAAGAACTGCATCGCTGCCTGACTAAATGTCTTACCGACTGACTGGCTGACTGTTGACATGACAGCTGGGTGAGGAAAACAGAGCCGTTCCCTTGCAAGGGGATTGGCCAAGGACAGAACAGACAACGCTCTGGATTGTATAAAGCGTTGATTTAGTGCACACAAAGAAAACATGTGAGTGACACACGCATGTGTGCACAGATGAACGCACATGCAGAGGCAAACAAGCGCACAGTAGCAACTGGAGTCTTGCAGCTGTTGACACTGCAGCATAAGAGGCTTGTGTGTCTGCGAGCATGACCCAGTGGCAGCATCCCTGCTGACAGTGAGAGCAGAAAGCCACTGTCTGCTGAATATCTATCAGTGGAGACCTCAGCGCTGTCCTCCTCCTCTTCCTCCCCTGCCTCCTGCTGTCCTTTAGGAGCTGATAGCAGCCCTCCATCCACCCCGTGTGCAAGCAGCCTGTCACTGGATTGCACTTTTAATCTTTTTTAACAGGGCCAGCAGAGTGCAATTTATGACACTGCTTTCTTGTCTGGCCCTGTTCTGGACCCTGACTTGGTTTCAGTACAAGTTGTAAACAACCTCTAATGGCGGGACTATAGTTGAGATGCCGTGGGTGAAATAGAAATATTACATTGTTAGTTGTAGCTGTGAACTGCTGTGTTCCTACAGTGACACTGTTGCTACAGTGGAAGTGCAGCGGTAGTGGCTTCATGGATTACAGCATATAAACTTGTTTTCAGTATTATTAAGAAGTATCATATAACCTCCACAATCCCTGTGTATTTAAGAAGAGCTACACCATCTCAAGACTCTTTAAATAGCATCTATTTTAGCCTTTTTTCCATTCATTATCCTCCTGTCCATTTCTGTCCACATGCTGTGGGTTTGCACAGCGATGTGGAAAATGTGTGTCTTTCTTGCTGTGGTGGCACATCACTGATTTATACAGCGATCTTGTATAAATGGAACAGTTTCTCCTCTTTCTACTCACTGAGGACAAGTGTACAAAAGTATCATGTGGCTGCCTTAGTAGTAACTCATTCACCCTCCACCCCTCCTATCTCCAGCAATCGATCCAAGTGCTCATTTAGTCCAATCAATCCTTATGGAGAATCAATCTACAACTGATGCTGCACTCATTCAAGCTCATCCATGTCAGGAATAACAGTGTGGACCCCTGATATGGCCGTTTTTCACATGATAAATGGATTGGCTCATCTGACAGACCCCGGCTGGGCCGAGTGCGTCTCCGTGTGTGTGTTGCATGTACGGGATGTCAGATACCCTCCGGGAGGGGATCGGCTGGGTGGGTGCTGATGTGTTCCTGCGCGGTGAGTTAGGAGGCGGGGAGTCAGGGGAGAGCTAAAGCAGAAGGATGGTCTCCATCTGTCAGCCTGGCCCACTCTAAAGTGGCCATCACTCAGGATTGATTAGCCACGAGCCCATTAGCCCCCTGGCTTTTTCTCTTTTTCCACTTCTTTCCTTTTTTTTACTCTCTCTTTTTTCCCCTGACCATCAATCTTTCTCCCTTTCGCTCAAAACCACCTCTTTCCATCAAAATGTCTCTCTCTGTATCTTTCTCCTTTGCTTCCTGAACTCTCCTGGGCCTCCCCTGTATCACATCCCCTTTTTTTCTGAACAGAAACAGGAAATGATAGTTGGGACAATGATGGTCCAAACTATCGTTTCCTGTTTCTTTCTGTCCCCATTTCCCAGTGAGAAGGCCTTTTTCTGTGATGGGGTGTTCACCTCACTTGTTTCATATCCCTCCCTCGGCCCCACTAGTACATCACACCTCTTCATCCCCGACACCTTCTTCCTTTGCTTTTATAACAATCGCCTCAATCGACAGAGCGGTAAAAATCAGATCAGTGCGAGGGAACACCCAGACGGTCACAACCATTCCGCTGTCATGACAACAAGATGCTCTGGGGCGTAGAGACCATTACTCTGCCCGTCCATTTAGGTCAGCCCCCTCTGGGTTATCAGCCTCCTGGGGGGATGTGGGTGTGATGTGGAGTAGCTGGAGGGGTAGAGATTATTTATACGTACTGTATATGGGGTTGGTGATGGGAGGGTTGTATATAGTCACTTTAGTGACAGACAAAGAATAGGTAGGGGGTCAGTGTAGATGTGATGGATTTAAGTGGTAGGAGTTGGAGTGGTTGTGGGTATGTGCAGTAAGCAGTGGTGGAAGAAGTATTTAGATCTTTTACTGAGTAAAAGTAGCAATACCACAGGGTAAAAATATTCCATCATAAAATCCTGCAATCAAAATGTCATATATGAGTATCAGCAAAATTTAATTAAATTAAAAGTAAAAGTATTACTTATCAAGGCAGCATAGCCCCTGTCAGTGTTATATTTCTATACATAACAAGGTAAACATTATTATCAGCAAGTTAGCACTGTCATTGTGACCGTGAGAGTGTGTCATTGTTAGACAGTAGACTTGAAACCTTGATCTACAAAGTTACTACTAACTATAACTGTCAAATGAAAGAGTCAACTTTCCTCTGAAACGTATAGTTGTATGTTATGTTAAAATAGAAACACTCAAGTAAAGTGCAAGTATCTCAAAATTGTGCTTAAGTACAGTGTTTGTGTAAATGTACATTGTCACTTTCTACCAGTGGCGCTGAGGGTGGCTGACTGTATAAAAGCATCCAGCTACATCCCCCCCAGCTTCTCTCTACGTTGTGTTTGGCAGATATTATAGGTTAGAGACGACCACAGCATTGAGAGGACCTGGGGTGAATGCTCTCAGATGAGGAGGTGACCCTGTACATGCTGTCTGACAGGCCTAATGGCCTCCGTGTGAAGATGTGGCCTTGGTGACATACAAGCAGGGTGACAGCGTGAGGAGAGCTCCTGACTGTGGCTCCATGCCTGGCCTCTGATAAGCCGGCGGAGTGCTGATTGAGTACTAACCGGTCTGTCGTCTGCTTCTCCCAGAGTGCTGACAACCAACTTCTCCTTAAGAAGAGGCTCGTCAAAAGCAGGCCTCTCAGGAACATAGAGCACAACACCAACACACACACACACACACATGCAGGGACGGTCTACTCACACCAAGGTGGGGCGGAGGTGACAGTAGCCTGCATTCAGACTTGAGGGCACGTCGGAGAAGCCAGTGTTCCCAGGGAAGACCACGCGGCGTCGGCGTGTGTCCCTCCATGTAGACCCCACCTCTTGGTACCTCTGGGGACTCCACCAGTACCCTCCCTTCCCCTGGTGCGGGGTGGAGAAGCTGGGCAGCTCCGGCCTCCAGTAGCGCCTCACGTACAGGGGCTCGTACAGGCTCAGACGAGGCTTCCTTCATTTGGGAGGGAGAGGAGGAAGAGAGGGAGGTGGAGACAGAAAATCAATACATCCACAGCATTACTCAGTGTACTCATTTCCTAGCTGTGTGGCCCTATTTAATCACACACATAAAAGCACGGGCACGCACACTGAAAAGGTCTTTACATATTTCAATCTAGTTTTAGGAGATAGAAGGATGTTGATGCCTGTTTTTGAACATGAGTGTAGCTACAGGAAGCAACAAAGCTTCCCAGTATGACTCATATCCCAACAAAAGAAAATTAACTCCCCTTCTTCTCATTCACCCTTCTCCTTTCTCTCTTTTTAAGTGGATTCCTCATGAAGTAAATCACCCTGCACACACACAGGCCAGCATTAGCAGTGTTGTCACAGTGCCAGCTCAAGCTAGTGATAAGTGATTCATCTTGTTGGCACCTCGCATCTCTCATTAACACCACACTGGACCTGTAGTAAACCCAGCCTGTACTGTGGTGTTGGGGGAAGAGGATTAGAGGTGGTTAAAGGGGCTTGAGGTAGAAGAGGTGAGACGGATACAAGAAGAGGAACAGTGTGTGTGTGTGTGTGTGTGTGTGTTTGTGTGTGTAGCTGAGTGACCACATACGCACCAAAATATGATGGTGATGTGGGTCCAGTTAAGGCTATCTGGTTACAGCGGTTCTTTAATGAACGTGGTGTTGTGAGACCCGCTGGCCGCAGCCACAGACAGTGGGTAACTTTAGAGGGACGCCTTGGGATACGATGGTATGGAAGTGGGCCCCAGACCCCCACCCACACCCTTCCACTCCGCCCCCCCTTCCTTTCCTCCATCTCCCCCCGATGAGAGACGCTCAATCCATCCATATCCACCCGGGGCGAAGCAGAAAGCCATTATAAAACCACCGGCAACACAAAAAAACAAGAGCCAGTTGCACGGTATAGGATATGCATGCAGTTTTAGCATGAGAGAGTCAAGTGCGTTTCGACTCGTATAGTCCCACGAGGCACTGAATACATTACATCAAAACATTATTGCTTGGAAAGCACAGACACACAAGCATACAGACACACACACACACATAAGCGTGTCTCCAGTTGCTTTCCAGAGTGCCTTTGTGGATGTCTGAGCACATTCTGTATGAGCGCTCGTGGCCATGTCCCAGCTATGATGGCGATCCAGCTATCTGATTTCAGCAGGCCTCTAAAGAACTCGGCGTGTGTGTGTGTGTGTGTGTGAGAGAGAGAAAGTCTGAACCCATCCCGCCAGGAGCAGCTGTAATCAGACAGCAATCAAATGCACTCGGAACAGCATCCGTCTTTCAGTCTCTCCCTCTGCCTCGCTACCTGCGTCCCCTCTCTTCTTCCAGCTCACCCAGGGCGAAAATGACAGACACTTTTAAAGTCGACGTGATGAGATGCGTTTTTTCATTTCAGCCTGAGACGGGGGGAAAACACACACACACACACACACATATCGACAAGGTCTTTTTTGACATACGGATGGAAAAAGAAAGCTTTTATGGGCTTTCATGTGACAGCACCGGTTTGAGCTGCTAAGACAGAGAAGAAGTAAAACAATCATAAATCTTTAGGACATGTAGGAATCAAAAGCACGACTGAAGCAAATGGTGAGATTATTGTGCTAGTTTCTCATTTTCAAACATGTCTCAAAAAATGTCTTGGGGTTTTTNTTTTTTTTCGACTAATGTCACCCTGACCACAAACCACAATGTCACACCATGACTCCCTGCAGTAAGAATGCAGACAAACAAATTGACAGCCACTCCGAAAAACACCTATTGACACCTATTGAACTAACATCCGAGTCATGTCGCCACTCGCCGCACGCTGGCTAAGTAAAACATAGCAACCTTGTTGAAAACAACCCATGTCCTCAATTATAGGCACAATGACTTGGTGTAAAATCCGCTGCGAACGGTAAACAAGGAGGTCTTATGAGGGAGCACAAATACAGACAGTGACCTACCTCAGGATGTAATTAGCCACATATTCAGCTGTTTCTGGATACATGGCTGCCCGTATTGTCTTGATTCTTCGCTGAGGCTGGTGCAGACTGCTTCTCAAGTATGTGCACTTGCTGTGAAGTATTTACATTTGTGCCTATTTGTACGTGGGTGTGTTCTTTAGCCGAACCAAAGGGACGGCATGAGTGTGCGCCCCTGTTTTAGCAACCAGAATCCCCCCAGGTGAAACAAGCTTGAGCACATCTCAACTAAAATAGAGTGTCTTTCAGAGCTCTGCGGTTGGATCAGAGAAAGCCATATAGGGACTAGTACTATGGACCCTCAGGCTGGTTTGCCCTCAGGCCTAATGATCATCTGAAAACTTCTTCTTCTGTTGTCACTTTTGCACTTTATGCTAATTGCAACAGTTATTTTCTCCTTTTTTCCATCCCAGTGCAAATTTTAAAGCCTTTCTTTCCTGCAGAACCCAAATATGAGGAGACTTCTTGAGTTAATGATGTCTGAATAATGGTCCCCCAACATAGCACTGTGTTGACCTAAAACACATCTGAAATGAAAAGGGGGTTTGAGATTTAATGCACTGTAAGCCTACTCAATGGGATTACATTTTAAAAACGATCAAACGTGATTGCGGTGACATGCAGTAGATGGGACTCATTTCTCTGGCCTCCATCCCGCTCTTAAGTCTCCACAAAAATCCATGTTTTTACAATAGAAAGAAATCGCACGAGACGGCCTCAATAATGCTGAATTCTATGGCTGTATGTCAGAAGAGAATGGAGTCTGTCTTTTGAAGAGAGTAGCTCTGCTGGAGGAGAAAACATAAGCTTGTCATACAGCGCTTTTTTGCCTCATTAAATCTGCAGACGTGCCCTACTTTCCTCTTCCTCCTCCATTGGACTCATGTGCTAGTGAGCAGATTTGGTGGAGGATGAGAGTGGGGGTGTTTCATTAAATATCCATACACCCCGAGCCTTTCTGCAGTGTTACTCGACATAATGTGAGCATGTGTGTGAGAGAGGCAGAAAGACAGCCGGGCAGGAGGTACAGTACTATATTATACGTGTGCGTTTCCACGAGCTTCTCCATCCTGTTGTGGTTCACGTAGCCAGCCTGCTCCGCTCTGTCTTCACAAACACACTGATAAGCTTGTCCTTCTAACCTCCCCCATCCCCTTTCATTTTCCCCTGCAGTCCTCCCTAGTGTGACATTGAGCAGCCCAGGATTCCTTCTCTGCCACACCCACCTCCCCCCACTCCCTTTTCCTCTCCCATCCCTCTCCCTTTGCCCCCCTCTTCTTTTCTCTCCATCAAAGTCTGAAAGCTGTCAAAACACTGCGCTGCCTTCTCCATATCAAAGCCCGCTGAAAAGCACAGGCCCATGTACTGCAGCTTAGATTGAATGGCGGCGCAATACGGAAACACGCAGTTATGTTTTGACTCCGCCAACTAGTGTTAAAATAAAATATTCACAGTCATGTCATACTCCCTATAGAGCTTGTTTATGGCCTCGTGACATCGACTTCAGTGGAACTGTGTAAGAGTCTCACAAAGAGTAGGAAAGGAGAGTTGTATGAAATCCCCAGAGATGTGTATAAAGCTATTGAGACAGACTGAAGAAACCCAACAGCTGGCTTGGTCGGATACAGGCTGATGGAAACCCCACAGATTCCCCCCCCCCCCCTTTCTCAGATGCAGAACTGCTAAAATACCCAATTTCTGCTGCAACAATTGCCCTGGACTTTTTGAAGTGAGGAAGAAAGTAGAAGTAGTGAGGGACTGCTGAGGTCAGTTTCGTTTTGCATTTCGAAAATGGAAGAAAACCCACAAAAAATGCTCAATGTGTCTTATTATAACAGAGAACAAAGTGTTGTACTGCTGCTTTCTTCCTGTTGTGTTTTTAGCCACACTAGCAGTGTGGCTCTGTGGATGGCAATGACGGTCTGTCGATCCACCACTTTGGTCAGGACTGAAATATCTCAACTTAACGGATGGTTTGTCATGAAATCTGATACAGCCATTTATGGTTCCTGACAGTGAATCCACTGACTTTATTGATCTCCTGACTTTTCCTCTAAAGCCACCATGAGGTTGACATTTATAGTTTCGAGTGAAATGTCTCGACTGTTACTGGATTGTTTGCCATAAAATTTGGTACACATTCATGTTCCTTTCAGGATGAATTGTAATCGCTTTGGTGATCCCTAAACTTTTCATCTAGCTCCGTCATCACGACTAAATTTGAATTTGTACTTGGTAAACATTACACGTGCTTAACATCAGCATGTTAGCATTGTCGTTGCAAGCATGTTAGCATGCTGACGTTAGCTCAAACACCACATTCAGATGAACTTGAGCCCTGCGTGAAAAATGCATCCCATTAATTTGAACGAGGCCAGTCCGGCGACACATCATGGGAGCCAAAGGAGAGGGCTCTGGCACTACAACGCAGGGTCATTCGACAAAAAAGTTGAACCTGACTAAACTTCTGCTGTATTGCAAGGCAAGACATTGCAGTGGCCAATCAAGTACACGCTAACACACATTCTTGGTAGATTACTTTGTAACGTGCCATATTTCTGCTTTTTGTCTCGCGATCGTCACTACGAAAGATGAAATAATTGCTGCAGGGATAACTGTCCAGAGTTGTAAAATCATCATCAAATTCATGGATCTGTCACTCAAACTGGACTTCTTGGATCGTATTTTATGTCTCACTGTTACCTGAAAGAACACACCCTCACCAACACATGAGGCTTAAATGTAGTTTCAGAGTTGGGAAGTATTCTGTGAAATCACACAGGGACACTTGACAAGAACCACATCCTGTCATGTAAAAATTCATACCATCAGGAGTCCTGCAACACCTTAAAACCCATGGGGATTGCTCTGCTGACTGCCAATGTGATATTTATCGTATTTAATTACGGTATATTGAGCCAATATGACTATGTACAGGCTGGGATTTTCAAAGCCAACTTCGTCCCAGATCACTTGCCACTGCAGAGCTGCAGGCCTTTTCTCACTTAGTGCAAAGTAAAAACCAGCTCCCCAGGAACATTCATCACTCTCATGACTTAAAGAACATTTGAGGTGAACGATGACTGCAGTGTATTTTAGTACATATTTTACAGAGCAGCTCTAGCACACACTTAATCATGGCAGGTAAAATTGTATTAAGGCAGAGATTTTTTTATCACCAAACAGATAAAAAGTTTATTGTAGTGGTGCCAAAAACATCAGGTGCACCGACCAGTTTATAGCATAATGGTCAGTTGTCTGAAGGTATTACAATGCTTATCTGACTGTGGAAAAAACAAGTTTTCATAAATGTCACATCCCGAGAAAAGTTTTAAAAAAAGTTATTAAGCTTGAGTTCAGATCATTATCAATAAGAAACAAACCTGTAAAAACTAATATATTCCGAGTACCATCTAGACAAATAGGTTGCATTTTGAGGAGGTTTTTCTAAACCCACCATGTATATGTCAGAAACTACCAACTATGTTCTGTTCTGCAGGTTTGTTTGGCATCAAGGAAGTCAGGCTTATTGTTTTTTAAAAATCCATTAAAAACAGCTGACAGAGACAGAGTGCTGTACAAACAGATGCCATCCATCATGTTAAATGAGACAACTTGTAATTTCTCCTAACAGGACTTCACCAAGCTGCTAATTAGCACACTTAATAAAACTAGTTTTTCATTTTCAATTAGTCACTGCTGGTACATACAGTTTTGGTGACGGTGAAGAGGCTAAATGATAAGACAGATAAGACAGAAGATCTGCAGTAACTTGGTCTTCTTCATTTCTGGCAGAATGAAACTGCTGTTGACAGGATTATATCTGCAATCAATGTTGTCTTATAATGTCATGTTGGGGGAAAAAATGTGAAGAACAAATTGAGTTGTCTCATTTACAGTGATGGATTATGTTCATTAATGCAGTAGTATGCCTCTGCAAGCTGTTTTAATTGATTTTTGAAAATAATGGGGGTCTATGATTTCCACAAGATAAGGTAAACTTGCAATAGAATAGACAGCGTGAGCGTGGCAAACACAGCAATGAGTTTGGACTCTTTGTAATGAAGGTTTCCATCCATCTGTTTTTCTGCACATTTTCAATTTGCATGTTACAAAACTTGAGAGGAAATGGCAGAAGTTTGAAAAGGCAGAAAAAGCTGAAACGTGACAAAAAGGTTTTTACGCATGGCTGAGATGCAAAGTTGGTAAATCAAAAAAGGGAAGAATAGATAATTCGAATAGACCTCGATGTTGTCATACCTGTTTCTGCTTCTTACACCGTAGACAAAACATTCATGTCATGCTGCCACTCAGTGTTACAGGCCTCCCCTCCATCAGGAAGCCCAGAAAATAAACATAAAGAGCAGGGGTGTACTTTCACGATCTGAATCCATCCTTATAGCATGTCACCCACCTCTAAGTGGTTGATAAAAACACCACAGGTAATACATCAGAGGATGTGGGTACTTGTGCACACGCACAGATTCACATTATTTTGCCAACAATTCAGAAATACAGGACTTTAATTGCAACACAAAGAATACACTGGTATTATCTTTTTAACCTGCATTACATGATTTCTTTGAAAACAAACTGTAGACACAACATTGACATATTATTAGCTATGGTGAACTGTTGCATATTTACACATCTGGCAGACATGGAGCGACATTAGCACTGGAGTTGCGTCTCCGGTCACCTGATGAATGTAAGTCCTATATTCAGTATCCTTTTTGCTCTGTTTTGGTGTCAAGTATCTTTCCTTATCCTTAGAACAATATCTGGCTCTAACTGCACCACTGTGGTCACCAGCTAGTTGCTAACTGTGTCTGTCTGATGGTTGGTCTGCAGGTAGTGTGCAGTAGAGGTTTTCTCTTGCTGAAACCAGCTGCCTGGTACCAAAACACTTAGCTGAAAGATGTTAAAACTCTCTGTAGAGCTGAAGGGGAACTGAAAAGTCGGGTCATAAATATCTGTGGTTTCATCACTATAAATGACTTCTAACACATTATTTGCACATTATTTGGTTTATTGTTATTATGAAAATATCAATCATAGCAGCTTTAACTGACAGTCAGTGCCGTAGCAACCACTGAGGACACCAAGGTTATGTCCTTGCTAATGTTTCTGGGAATTTAGGGGTTTAATAACATGAAGAGAATTTTACATTCAAGGATTACATACGCATTATACATGTTGGGTTTTTTCTGGCTGATGATATATTTTTTTAGACAAAATAACCGAAAATTGGTTTGTTTTTCAGGCGAAACACTAAATGACAATTAAAGGAATGTTGTATGTAGCCTACTGGTATTAATAGATTTCTGCTGCCTTCGAGCTGTCAGAGGAACTGCACCCTCCTCTGCAGCCTCCTCCAGGTTGAGTGCCAGAAAGCTGAGTCAAAGCCTATTCGCCAAGCAGACAAGAGGGCACACAGACTCCTCCCCCAGTGCCTGCCAACCAAACCATCTATCACCAGGCAAACCAGTCTGCAAAGAGGGAGGGCAGGGGGTTGAGTGTGACTATGGCATGACTGTGTTTATATACGAGTGTGTGTGAGACATGATTGTACAGTTTGATGGGATTTCACGCTCTTTCTTGTACAGTGGAATCGATGCCAGGCAGTCAGACGCGTTAACGGTAACGTACAATGACTAACAGAAGCCTACTCTTAAGCCCTGTCATTCACCCATCCCTGACTTACCACACACTGTGCTTCCCTCTGCCCTCAACAATGGTCGCTCTTGTGAAATGTAGGCCGAAATGTCACCATCTAATGAGCAAAGTCTCTTTCTGGTTCAAGGTTTGTATTGCACTTGCTCACTGTTGAACGCCCCCACTAGATAAAAAAAAATACAGGAAACCGAAAGCAAAAAGAGGAAGTGTATTTCTTGTCCATCTTTACGGTGACATTTCGAGTTTGGTACTGTAGTAGGTGCTAGAAAAATCCCCTACCTTCCCAGCCTTCACTATGACAAAGACTTGGGGGAAATATCCAGCTACGACTAAGAGTAAAAAGTCCCTAAACTAACAGAGGTTTAAACAGACAATTTAATCTTTCCTTGTTGTATCAGAGGAGGGGACAGACAGGGACAGAAAGCACACACTGGCTTACGAAAATCCCCAAATCCCAAATGCCACTTTTTAAATACGTGTTTCAACAGCAAAAATGTGTTAGAAGGACTTATGGATTTCATCACTTCCAGGTCAGAGATGTCATGATTTTAAATTGGAAAGATTCTTCGGCATGGAAAAAAATGATGATCCTCTTTGTATTTAGGTCTGAGCTTCATATAGCCGACAGTAGATTAAAGACTTTAAAGATGCTATGTAGCTCATTGTCAACAGTCAGTAAAACAGTATGGCTGAGTAGCATCTAGGCCTTTTGTTCCAAACGCAGTCAAGTTTAGAGAAGGCTTAACCCCAAGAGTCTTCGTGGAGTCACTAAAGCAGTAAACGTGGCCTCCTGTTGTGCTCCCTGGGAGTTTTTGTGGGAAGCTCTCCAGGAGTCTGGTTAGTCAAAGTTTGTTAACCACCATTTCAAAGACAAATGATTCATCAATGTCATGTTGAGGGGGGGGATTGAGTTTTTCTTTTCCTAATGAAAAATCAAACAGCATTGAATGGAGAACAGACCCACTTTAATCTGATAAATGTTTTTTTTCCAGTAACTGGCTTGCGAGGAGCAAACTTATAAGCAGGGCTGCCCATCAAGGGGTGACTCACTCATAATGACTCTCTTGGTGGTTTAGACTTCATTCATTCAGTGCAACCACAACAGGCCAACATACACACACACACACACACACACACACACACACGCTAACTTCCACTGTATTCCCCCTACCTCCCACATATGTAGATTTCTGCTTGAAAAGACTGATTGCCCATTAATACCCCTCTTAAGAATGTGTTAAAGGAATAGTGTGAGGTTTGGAAAAATACACGTATTTGCCTCC
>NTHP01000037.1:723971-750581 GCA_003416845.1 Oplegnathus fasciatus
CCACAGTTGGCTTGGAGATGGTTGTAAAAGCACTGACAACATGACCTTCTCCTTGACTGATGATGGTCAAGAGGGCCATTACTATGAGCTACTAGCTAAGCTGTCTGCAGACGTTACCCTGTGGTTATATGGGGATGCAGACGTGTTTTTGTATTTCCTAAGAATGATGGCGGTAATGTTCAAAAACTGGCCAAAATAATGTGTGTTTTTTTTATTGAAGTTGCACACCAAAAATGGAAAAAATATGCTTTTAGGAATGAAAAACACAAGGTATAGAAGAGGGTGGAGCCACGGAGAGACGAGAGGGCAGAAGATGAGAGGAGAGAGGAAGTAGAGGAATACAAATGAGAGGAGAAGAGGAGGGGGGTGAAAAGGAGAGAGAGGAGACAAGGGAGTGGAGGAAAGAGGGAAAGGAGAGAGGTAGCTGAGAAGACAAAGAGGAGAATACAGAGTGAAAGAGAGGTTTAGAAAGACAGCGGCGTACTCAGCGAGGCAGCAGTCTCAGAGACTTGCCAGCGCATCCGTGACCTAGATTCTCTGCTTCTCCCTAGATCCCTCTTCCTCATGAATGTTTGATTACGCCTCCAACAATAGCAGTATTTACACCAAACGCTTTTTAAATTACAATTCGGCTGCAGTGGAGGGGAGGGAAAAAAATCCAATCCATTGGAGGTGGAGGGGAAATGGCAGAGAAATTGATTTGAGAATTCTCACCTCAGTGGAGAGGCAAGATTTGAGTCTCTTAAGACCAGACAGCGCTGATTGGTGCACAGTCGAGCTGCCTCGCACACACAAACACACACGCACACACACACACACTTAGAAATGAGCTTGTCTGACACACAGAGAAAGACAAAAATTCACCTCCACTCATGCATGCATGTCCCCGCTGCTGCTGTGAATTGGAAGTAAATGAAGAAGAAGAGTTTTAAATTTACAACTTGGATCTTGGATCATGCTCTGTTCAACCATCTTCCTCGTCAAGGTGTGGCTGCCATCACCGGCCCTCCCCTCCCCTCCCCTCCCTCCCTGCCCTCCCCTCTCACTCCACCAACTCCCCTGCATCCCAAAACCATCTCAGTAAGCCACAAGCCACATCTCAGTGCATCAGCCGTCGCCATGGCCACTGGTAAACCTCTGTCGGTGTTGCTATGGTAACCATTCTGGGAAGTTAAGCCGCTCCGACTGCCATGAGAGAGATAGAGGAGAGCCATAGACACCAGACAACAAAATGGCGGCAAGATTAAACAGACGATTCTGGGCTAAGCCACATTTAACAAAGGGTGCTGGGAAAGCACAAACACACACATTATTTCTCTCTCTCTCTTTAACTCGCTCTCCTACTTTTTCACACATGCACATATGTGGATGGATACATAAACACGCACACCAAAGGCACACACACACACACACACAGCAGCAGCAGCAGCAGTTAATCCCATTCCAGTAACCAGAGAGAACTGGTTCAGAGTCGGTAATCTCCAAAAAGCCCAGTTTTTGGAAGCTGTGTGACATCCGGCTCCAAGTAGAACAAGCCAGACAGCCAGAGAGTCGGCCATTACAGTCCTGTTTTTAAAATCGCCTGTTCAAAACGAGAAGGAAGAGCAATGTTTTAAACAAACAGCAACACAGTTTGTGACAGAGACAAGGCAAAAGCTAACAGGGGAGAGGAGATGCTGAAGAATACATGTTTACTAAGTGAAAAAGTGTGGAAAACTGAATTGAATTGAGTTAAAAACTTTGTGGACATATTTGCTATGTGAGTTGTTTTCTCACTTGTCCTTTAATCAATATCAAAATGCACAGTTAAGATCCAATCTACATTTTGGACCTTGTGAGCCATTAAAAAGCTGGATTCAGCAGGCGTTGTGAATGTATTCTTACATCAAAACTGTTCACAAATCACTCCCTTATTGAGCCTAACTTCTCCTCTGTCTGTTTTCTCTCCACCATCGACCAGTGTTGCCCCCCACCCTCCTACCCTGCCTCGCTCTCTGGTGGAGGCCTCGTCCCCTCATCACCATAGTCTGGCTCGCTCCGTAGACCAAATCATTCTGTCTGCCCCCTGCACCACAGTTGCCACGGAAACCCTGCGTGAGTGTTTGTGTGTGTGCGTACGCGTGTGCGTACGCGTGTGCTCGGTACTGCTGGGGGATTGGTTGCCGGGGGCTAGATGCTTTCCAATCAAACCTGTTACTGGGGTGTGGGAGCCCCCCTCCATGAAAAACAGGGTGAGAGAGAAAGAGAGAGTGGAGGAGGGGGGCTGCTGCCTGTTGGGGCAGACTGTGTTATCATGTTATGGTGATGTTTGGACAGCGTGGTGCGCAGTATGAGGTTACACAGAGCCAGATCACATTACTGGTATTCATAATGAATACTGACAATTTCACCGTGAATGCGCATCTTTATATTTCTGATGTCAGAGAAAATTTAAGTTGAATATTTTTTGTTTTGAGTTACCCAGCATGCAGTATTGATCCAGTCCAGATACTGGCTGAATGTGGCACTGACAGATGTGTTGTGCATATCAATACAAGACAGATTTACTGCATTGTATCAAAGATTCACATACAGATCTCAACAATGCTGTTTTGAAATAAGTCAGTTTCTTTGCATGTGTGCACCACAGCATCACAGTATGTTGATGTCATCATGACCACAGCAGACGACCCGCTGGTGTTTCTGGTGTCTACAGTTCAACAATCCGACAGCTTCTTGTCTTTGCAGATGATGACGAGGATCTCGGAGCCAGGCTGTGCTGCAGTGCGATGGGACGCGGCCTGAAGACCCGTTCTCCGACTGTTCCTGTGTCCCAGCTGTCAGAGACGCACAGAGCTACAACAGAGTGACGGGCGCGCTCAGCAGGACGCCATGCTTTGTGGGCCAGCGGGAGGAGAACCAGAGCAAGCCACTGCAAGCTGTGCAGGTTGAGGTATTGTGGCTGTCTAGTGAGGCTGCAGAGTGGGAGCCTGCTGGCAAAGCTAATGCACCTGAACAAACCCAATGAGTGCACCGTGCTGATTGAACAGTGATGTCATTCATAACTGTAGCCTGATAATTAGACTGAATTTCCACTTTGTTTCACTTCATTATTCAGTCTGACACTGTGTGTCATCATAACCAGTCAGCAGCGAGTTGAAGAAATATGCTGATTTGAGTTGAGTTTTTATTTCTGCAGACTAATCCGCCAGCTGATTCATGTATTGTGCTGTGTACTGAACATATTCACACTGACAGTGAAACCAGATGCTTGGACTGATCTGCAGTTGCCCCCTTCGCCACAACATTTTTGTTCAACCTCCACTTGCAACCTCCACAATTTATTACATTGTAATCAGATGAAACACATAATTTAATAAGTTTGAAACACGTGAAATTAGAAAAGTGGAACTGTAGCCAACTCAGCAGCAACACCGCAGGCAGCAGGCCCGGGTTGCTCTGTTGTTGGCATACCGCTCAAAATGCAAAAGTGAGGATTTAATGGAGATGAATCAGAATTCCAGGGAGAAGATGCTTATTCATTTTGCCTTTTGTCTTTTCCAAAGTTGAACTGTTTTGTTGGAGCAGCTGATAACAGAACAGTCAGTCTAGCTGTCCATCTTTATTCAAACTGTGTTCAAAAGTGTTTTAGATTATAACCTGTATTTCAATAGCATTTTGATGGCTATATTTTCAGTACACAACAGTATCTACAGGCGCTCTTGATTATATATTTTGGCAAAAGCTGAGCATAAGCAGTTAAAAAGTGAATTTTCAATATATGTATGGTGGTGTAATGCACAGGTTTAAAAGTGAGATGTAATGGTGGCCTGTTTACCTGTACCTGTGCAGCTGTGTTGATCCCACCTGAGCTTTTCTGCATATTTTGTGGCAACTTTTCTTCATTATTCATCTTTAATGAATCTTTTTTCTGGCTGTTGCATGAGAGGATGACTTGCCCATTTTTGATACTGCCTACAGTACAAACCTGATTGGTTGGACACCCGTCAAAGAGCACAACACCAGATCTATTTGAATCACTGAAAAACTGAAGAAGTGGACGATGATTCAGAGATCTCAAACCAGGCTAACATAACTGATTCCCACAGGAAATGTTTCTCTCTGTAGCCCCTGACCTGGCAGAGGCTCCGTGTCTTGCCTTCTCAATATGGCTGCTTGATCCTCGCCACTCCATCTCAGTTCCTTGAATTCAGCTAAAACTGGCTGGCAGTTTATTTAAGGGCATTTAGCTTTCCAAAGCAGCCGGCACACTGTAGATGTTTGTCTTATCTGTGATATCCCTTATTATCATATGATGTTTGCTGCTTTTTTTATCGTCATAATCCTTACATCCTGTGTGACAATGTGGAGCTTGTGATGTGCATGCCTTGGGCCCAGCATCTGGAAGCCCCCCCAGAAGAAACTGTGTGATGTCTGATTAACAGAGAGTCTTTAAGACTAAAAGAAACCAAGTGCCTCTGGTCCAACTTTGTCCCTGTGGGCCAATAACAAAGACTGTCTGTCTGAATCCATCAATGTCTGTCTCTTTCTCTCTGTCTTTATCTGATCCACTTTTGCTTACTATACCAGGAGTTCTGCAGCCATCAATCTCTGCCTGCCTCTGTTTCTGTCTTTGTCTTTCTTTCTCCCTCATTCTCTTCCTCTCTTTGTCTCTCAAGTGCTGTCTCTCTCAGGCCTGCTGCCTTCAGATACCATATCTTCTCCTCATCTACTCCTGAATTACAGCAAAGCCAGCATCCCAGAGGAGCTCTTTAGATTGCTTGCGGAGGAGAATGGGATAAAGAGAGAGAAATTGAGAGAATGAGGTTCAGATAGAGGGAGGAGATGCCATTTGCAACAACAGACGTCTTAATGAGATGATTTATGTCGTACAGAAGAACAAAAAGGACTTAACTGATCCTCAAGTCAGCGGAAGAAAATGCACCAAATCATTACATGGCCCAAGAGAGATTTACAAGGAGAAAAAGAAAGCTAGAGATTGATACATGCAATGACGTATCGTATTTCAACTTTTCATTTATGTGCAAACCTGACAGCCTCTTGAAAAAAGCCACCATTATCTAACTGATTGATGCATGACACATAACATACGACTAACACACTTCATGTCCCATCCTCACGCCTTCCCGCCCGGTGAGATGACGCGGGAGATAATGGCATTGTTTCTTGGCATGTAGCGATTTCGCTCCATCATAATCAGACACCCGGCACCATCTCTCACTCTCCTGACATTCAGGAAAATGATGTTGCTAGGAGCAACCGCAGGAGGACGGTAGTGACGCTCTGACGTGTCTCTGTAGCACCTCAACTTGTTATCCCAGAATGAAACGTGTCTATATTTACAACACCCACTCTGGCAGGAGGACTCTCCAGTCAGCTCTGGCGCATTAGAGAGTGATGATAAAATCAACAACCACTCAGTGAATCTTCACAGTAAAAAAACAGTGGGTTGATAGAATCCAAAAACAGCCTATTTACCCTCATTGCTGCAAAGTAAAGTGCAATAGTGCCGGTCAAAATGCTTTGACAGCTGAGTTTTCTGCAGTGCCAGTGGAAGGCGTACAGTATAATGCCCAGAGTGGAGCAGCAGAGACACCAGCATGTCACTACCATCTCCCTCCAGCCCTGGGGTCAGGTGTCAAATGTCTATTCACTACGTGTGAGTCACAGTGTGTTAAACAGAGGCAGGACTTGTCATAGCAGGGCGCCCACACAAACAACTGCGGCTATGGATGGCACATCAACAAGCTTCGATTCTCTGGACGGCCAGCGATTCTGTGATATGAGACCGGTGACAACTACAATAAGTTAGACACAAGGGAAGTGGCAGCATTGATAAGTGTCAATCAAACATGTCACAGCGTGGCAGGAGAAGTGCCCGGGACGTTCCTCAGAGACATGCAAAGTGTCACTCCTGCTTTTCAGGCTGATATTTTTCAGTAATTCACATTGTTGCAGGGCCACTAAACTGATCTCCACTCTGCTTCACCTCTGGCTCGACGCTGTGTCTTCCAGGGCTCACAGTGGGCCAGCCGTGCCATATGGCTCTTCGCTCTGAGCCAGGGAGTCAAGGAACACTAAATTAATTCTACGCACTGAAGGATTAAATCGCCCGGCCTCCATCACACTAAAGCTGGTGAAAAATGTGTTGCTTTCTTACAGTTTCCCAGGCGCAGACAGCTGTCTCTGCACCACATGCACACTTTAAATACTGTATATGCTGTAAATACCCAAATGTACAGATGGCACTCTAGACACAACATGTCTTTATAATAATATTGTTCATACTGTAGATTTTAGGGAAATGTGCATATTTCAAATATTTCAAAACTGTGCAACATGCAAATACTGCAACAGCATAATATTTTTGTGCTTGGACATTTGTTCGGCTCCTGATGGGCATAAAATACAATTAGATCCACAGCAAACAACTAATGAGGTTAGAGTTTCTGTCATGTCGGGCTGATTGATGATCATCTGTGTTTTTGATGTTGTTGTATCCTCAAGCATTAACATGCAAAACAAATGGGGCCTGCATGTCTAACAGCTCCTGGAGGAGACAAAAACCTGTTAGTGCACCCTGGAGGTTACGTGACCTCCGTCATCTGAGCAACTTTATCCTCAGGCAGTGTACACACAGAATAAAAGCAGAGGTGTCTGTAAACAAAAAAAAGGGACAAGGGGAACCAATAAGCAGTCTGACTGTAGACTCATCAATCATTCTTAGGAGCCTCAGGAGTAATAGTATAATGACTTACTCAGTTATGACGTAGCAGGCACCTGTTTGTCTGGTGTCAGTCTTCTTTAGATGCGAATAACAACATGTTCCGCACATGTGTGTTTTATGAAATATTTACCTGTTTTACAGATGTACACTAACAAACATCTGATGATGTAACTTTTATGTAAATGTGATGTTTAAAAGTTTAGATCATCGTGTAAAAGTCAGCTTCAGAATTCTCGCTTTCTACAGTATCTGTGCATGGCAACTACAGTATGGTTAAGGTTAGAGAATGATTGTGATTATGGCAAATAAACTATGTTTAAAGAATGGTCAGGGTTAGGCAATTACAACACTTGCTGTTGTTAATTGTAGGCCTGCAATGGGATGCAAACTCTGGTCTCCTGCACGACAGTCCATCCCAGTATCCTAGAAATGACATCCATTCCACACCTCACGATTTACGTCCAATGCCAATGTTCAGTGCCAGCGCAGTAAGTAGCGTGCCCTATGTGTAGCAAAATGAAAAGTAAGGGTGTGGAGCTTGAGCTGGAGCATGGGCGTGAAGCATGTCAGACTTTCAAGCAGGAGACCAGAGTTCACATCCAGTCACAGACCTGGTACATGACTGGATGTACACCTTTTAATTAACCCTTGCCATGCTCTTTTCCTAATCTTAACCAAGTGCTTTTGTTGCCTAATGGCCCTTATGTGGTAAAATCTTGGGTCATTAACAGTTGTCCTGGATCGCACTGTGAGACATGTCGACTGATGGCCATGTTGAAGCTTAAGCGACTAAAGACAGCAACATTCTGACAGTGTCAAAATTTAAGACCAAATTCTCACAATGTGACTGCTGTTACAACTCACATCTACAAATCAACCAATAATAATACAACATGAAGCGATGCAGAAGACACGGGCATAACATTTCTTAAACACCATTACTGAAGAAATGAAATTCGGGGGTCTTCGATTCACCACACATTCATAGCACATTCTGACATGCCTCAAATTGATATCATACAGTCAGACACAGATTGCAACCCACATTGTATAAGACGCATACATAAACTTACATGATCATCTCAAGTTGCCTTAACCCTAACCATACCTTAACCAGAATTTATTTGCCATGCGCAATCTTTGCCTAACCTTATTCATATTATATTTGCCATGTGCAAAAGGAGAGGACTTTAAAAACGTTGGCACTGGACGTAAACATATTTGGATGTAAGTCAGGATTTTACAGTGTCATCCAGCATCAACGTTCTTGTCTGGCCATGGGATTTGAAAGGCTGACATGCTACACGCCCATCCACCAACTCGACCTCCACACCCTTACTTCCCCCTTCGTTACTTAAAAGGCACACTACTTCCTGCGAACAGAACATTGGCACTGGACATAAATTGTGAGGCACAGAATCACCCAATGTGAGTGTAATTTCCATTACACTGGGCTGTCTCAGCATTGTATTTCTGTCATGGACCCATTGATGCTTAATGCAAATATTTGCAATCCAATCAGGCCCCAACAGCTCCAGCACCTTGCAGATTTTTGGGGCTTTAAAAACATAACATGGCTCATGTGCGTCCATCATTTCCCACTTAGACAATGACTTGCAGCTTTTGGCCTACATCAGAGCCAGATCACAGAGGGAGCTCTGCAGAAGGTGCAGATGGTATTTCTTCTCCTCTGGCAGACAGAACGGGACAGAAATTTAATAACAAATTCTCAAAGAGTTGGCCCAGAGCACGCCCAGCAGCCAATCAGCGTAATCCAACCCAGTGGACGGCTATAACCAAGTGTTATTTGTTTTTCATTGCATTGTGTAATTACTCCCCTCCTCCCCAAAGGGAGCTGGGGCCAAGGCAGCTGTGGCAGAGAGGAGGAGAATCAGATAGATAGATAGATAGATAGATAGATAGATAGATAGATAGATAGATAGATAGGCTCATGGGTGTGACATCGGTGCGATCAGATCTCTTACGGGGTTTAGGGGAACAGTTGATGAGGGATCAGGGACTGAGGGAGTTGGGAGTGAAGGATGGAGGGATTGAAGGTGGGGTTGATCTCCTGCGAGGGAGTCTTCCTGTGCACTTTGGAGAGTCCTCATTACTCAGTTTTGCTAAAGCCATCCAAGTCACCTTCTGCACTCTCCGTGGACCATCCCACCCACTCATCTCAGCTGCGCACATCGGCCCACAAGCCAAGAAAGGACCGGGGTGTGGTGAGCCTTTTGAGAATACAACACAAACAGTGTGAGACAGTTTGGCTCGAGTCTCCCTGACACATTATTATTCTTTCTGTTTCACCCAAACAGCTCAGAGTAAAATCACGTTTACTCAACTTTGTCTGATGTGGGTGGATGCGCAGGGTCACACTGATCAACTCCCTCTTAAAGACTAATTGTGTATCCAGGGGTGCTTCAGAGCCTTGAATGTGGCTATTGGACATCACACACACTCTCTCCAGCGCAGCAGCTGGAAAACAAACCAAAGGTCATCAGAGCTAATCACTTGCACCATTCCAGCCACCTCAGTTCAGTAATGAGATCATGGAGATTCCCGGTGAAAAACGCCATGCTCAGTCAAGGCTCAGTGTGCTCTGCAAGTGAAGAAACACAGGTCCAACCAGAAACATGTGGCCAGCTGGCTAATGTAACTGCAGCTGATGTGACAGCGAGCCTGGACTCCTGTCTTCAACCGGCTGGAGGATTTCTCTCCTGCTGGGGGGAATCCAGATAGAAGAGATAAGTCCAGGGTCGCTCCCCACACCACATAAAGCACAGCGAGGACAGCTCTTTTCATTCAGAGACAGAGAGCAGGACAGGAGATAAGTCCACTTTTTGTCATTCATTTGTGTGAACTATGTGAGGGGGCAATGATGGAGAGACAATGGATGGGGAGGAGGGATGTGAAGGGGACGAAATCTCTGCAAAAAAATGTGATGAAAAAGTTGAATACAGATACATTTCTCAGGTCCGTCGTCACGATGGTCATGGATGAGCAGATACCAGGTGGCGAGCAGTCCAAGTGAAAACAGGGGAGGACAGAAATTAAGGGGGGTTGTAATGTGGAACACATGCGAGCGGTGGGATGCGGTCTTTACGATCCCATCATTCCATCATTTTTGGTGCGAGTGTGAAAAAATGCAGCTTTTTCCAACATCCCACATTCGATCCTGTGGCCTCGAGTGGCTCAGACCCTAAAACTGATTGTTTTTTTATCGCTGGATGTAAACACTTCCATATGTGTGTAGAGCATGTTAAGGAGTGGACCTTATAAGCAACCACAATTCTCTAAAGCGTGGACATCCAACAAAACATCTGTGATGATTCATAATCCAAGTCTTCATTACGCATGCAGTACTGTACACATGGGGATAAATAGTTTGTAAGTGAGGAGATAGGGGAAAGAGGGGTGCAGTAAAGGGGGGAAGTACTGGAATGAAAATTGTCATGTCGACAAAAATGAAATATCTGAGGCTTGGCCAGGGACCAGAGTTCAGGGTGGGGAAGTTTATTGTGATATCCTGCTTTGGAGCTACGGAGCTCGCTCTTTACTCTGGGGTGTGGAGTGGTCAGGGATGTGAGGCGCCCTGGCGATTAAAGGGCTGCAAGGATTTCACAAAATAATACTTCGATTCTTTAGACTGGGAGTGCTGTGGTATAAAATGTGGAATGTGACATGATAGTGGGCAGTGTTGCTTTGATGTTTTGTTAAGCGAATTGAAACCTTTTGGTGGACATGAAGCTGTGGAGGGAAGGAAGAAGGATGCAGTTTGATGTGGCAATGGCTGTTCATGAGGGTGCAGGCAGGTGTGGGCGGTGGCCTTGAGTCGGTGAATGGGGAAATTCTGGGCCTTCTGATAACAGCTCATTAAGACTACATTCACAATAAGGCAGCTAAATCTAAAAAGTCATCCTTTTGTCTTTGTTTGGGCCTCAGGTCCACACTAAGCCAGCTTTTGTCTCACTCAAAAATGGAGGTTTTTGAAAAAGGATGAATGTCGCCTCAAACTCTCTTCATTGTCACTCATTTTACAGTAAATGTCAATACGGCATCACACGGTAAAGGTAATTGTCATTAACCTGCATTTATGTTTTTGTAAGACAACTTAACAACCATAATTGAGTAATTTGATCAACATCAGCACAGCAGCATTACTGTACAAAAGGTGGCATTTATGACTCACAACCAAACTTCTGTTCTCTGCTCATTCAGCTGTCTGACAGCACAAACAGACAAATGTGTGAGAACAAATAGTGAATTCGGAAAGTAACCCCGCTGTATGTATCTGTACCACTCCAGATGTTGGCTATGATGCACAATTTTGTTGTTTGCTGACCGAAAGAGGATGAAAAACAAGTGATTTTGCTGTTTTCTGTTTGTTCAGGTGTTTCAGTGTGTTTCAATTTAGGCATCTTAGTGTGGATGAAGTCTGAGGGGCTCTGAAACATGTTCTAGGGTCCAGGGTCTTTGTTAAGCTCTGTGGCCCTGAATCATTCTGATTGCGACTCCTTGCTGCATGACGGACTGAGACCGTGGTAAATAATCAACTCAAAAGTCTCAAAATCATTTTTAAACATCTTCTGAAAACGAAACACAATTTTAGAAAGGTCTGGATTGACTACAAAGCTCGGATTTGAGATAACTACTTGCTGCCATACACTATTTGTTAGTTAATAATAGCCGACAATAATAATTTGAGCAAAAGAGGGAGAGTCTGAGTGGAACTGGTTGTGTGAGAGGATGTGAGATACCAATCAAGCCTGAAAACATTCTTACTGGAACAAAAAATCAGAAAGTGGTGGCTTTGTCATTGATCCAGTAGTTTTTTGGAGTCAGCAGTCATTAGAGGAACTGCACCTTAAAGCACTTCTCAACTGGCTTCGGTATTGAGCCTTGTGTTCGACTGGCGTGAATACGATTACACTTCACTTGTTTATCATTTATTAAACTTGCCAGTGAACGGCTCATGAATCCACAAGGCAGGATGAAAGAGTGTGCGCTTAAAGGAAAGAGAGGGAAAATCAGAATGACAAAATATTTTGTGATTACTGATAATGTCTCTGTCATGTGTGTGTGTGTGTGTGTGTGTGTGTGTGTCTGTTGTGTGTGTGTATGAGGGTTTGGTATGTGAGGTTTTAGTAGGGAGGAGAGTTCACACGCCCCTGGCTCTCATCACTCTTCGTTTTTCTCCCCAACTTTATCTGCCTCCATGAAATCTCACCACTTCGAGGGGAACATGGAGAAATTCCAGCCTCGCCTGTGAAATACAACCCAAAGATATTACAGCTCATGTGTACATCTGGAACACAGGGGTGCGTTCAATCCCCCCTCACCTAACCCACCTAACGCAGCGAGAGAGCAACACGTATGACTGCATGGTCCATCTGGGATGTAATGTGGTTTTACTTAGAGTGGTGATTCCCAACCAGGTGTACTGGTGCCCCAGGGGTACTTCTGCAGTTGCCAGGGGGTTCATGGAAAGATTGTGGAGTAGTTCAACTAATTTGAAAATGACAATAGATAATATGAAAATAGAAATGACTTGATTAAAAATATATATAAACAAAGAAGTTGAAACAGCTAAAAGTAATGGATAAATGGTTGAAATAGTCATTTAAAAGTAATAGAAATTGAGTAAATGTAAATTGAAATAGCTAAAAGTAAGTCCAAGTAGAAGAAAGTACAAATGCAAACTTAAACAAACCAACCTAAACGCTGACATGTATTGATATGGTAACAATTTTCACTGTTCACTGTTATATATATAGTTATATTATTAGTTAAATAATACCACATTTAAAATAAATAAGTTTGTAACATGACGGATGGTGACCATAAGGGGTACTTGAGCTGACAAGGCGGTGGGGGTACATGTGATGAAAATGGTTGGGAACCACTGATTTAGAGGATGACCCACCACCCTCCCACTTAATTGCAAAATCCCCCTGTTGTCTCCACTTTACACACATTATACAAACATGCAAAGAATACATGTAGAATGTGCTCACAACAGATATTCACTTTCCTCCAGTCCACCTTTTTGGTTTCTTGGTGGAACATTTCCACCGAGCGAAATCAAATCAGACATGCAGGAGGGCTGCAAGGGGGAGGAGGAAGAGAGTGACAGGAAAATGCAAAAAGAACGGTCGCATTTCACGCCACCATTCATCATTTTTACAGTTGGGGTTGCAGACTTTGGGTTTTGCACGTTTGAGCAGTGTGGAGTGGGTGGTGAAGGGGCGCGAGAGGTGCCAGGGGAGTGTGTGTGTGTGTGTGTGTGTCACAGTGAGCACTAGGGGAGTGTGCGCTTTTAAGATAAACTGGTCTGATGAAAGAGGAGCCCTCGGCCTTGCAGTGGCCCCCATCATCCATCTGGTGATGTCACCTGCGAGTGTGTGTGTGCGTGCGCCCGTTGGTGTGTGGAATTTCAGTCTATTAAGTGACCCCGCAGTAAGGCCTTTGGGAAGTAAGGAGGGTGGATGCGGGTTGTCAGGTGGAAGGATGATGCTTCTCAGCTCTCCTCTGCCCCAAACCCTTTTAGGTGAGTGCGTGCACGCTCGCAGATGCACTTATGAAAGACAGACCCCGCCCATGTTCAGTGGGAACCTGAAACCTCTCAGAACATGGCAGGAGGAAAGGAGAGGAAATAGAAAAAAAGAGTGGAGGAGACATTTAGGGGCCCAAAGTGCCAGAAGTATCATTACCTTTCCATTTCACTTGATGAAACCCATTTGGCTGGATTAGTTTCACACTCTCAATGGGACCCTGAGGTGAGGGGAGTCTCCGATCAGGATTAGCGAGCTACAGTGGGCTGCAGACAGGCGGGTGATGAAGAAGAAGAAGAACCTCTGTGTACTGGCTCCGCCTTTCTCCACAACAAAGAGACGCTGCTTGTTTCTGCAGACTAACGGAGGCGGGGCTTCATGCTTGGCAGGCGACAGACGTGTGTGTGTGTGTGTGTGTGTGTGTGTGTGTGTGTGTTAACGAGAGAAAGTGTATCTGTACTGAGAGCCAGCCAAGTTGCCAGTCTGAATGAGAATGAAGGACGATGATTGGACTTGCCAAATTGGAGAGGATATTAAATCTAGGAAGCAAAACCACTTGATAATGAGTTTTTGTGGCACTGTGTGTGTGTGTGTGTGTGAGAGAGTGTGTCTGTATAAAGGCATGTGTGCGAGAGTGCATGCATGAATGTGCGTGTGAATGTTTGTGTTTGTGTGTTTGTGTTCACACCTGTGGGCTCTGTCATCTTTGCTCCTAATTATCTGCAGCATAAATCAACGGTGGGTGCGTTGCCATGGCAGCCAGCGGTAGGCAGGGTGCTGGTGACGGTAGCATGAGAGCGCCGGAGCTATTTCATTAACCTTTAAAGGACTTGGTATTTATTTTAGTAGCAGCACTATGAATATAAATTTGTCATTTTCAAAAGGGAAATGACCAGGTAATAAAAATTCTGAGGACCCTGCTAAGGTCTCTCTCTCTGTCTCTCTCTCTCTCTCTCTCTCTCTCTCTCTCTCTCTCTCTCGCTTCTGTCTCTCTTTCTTTCTCTGCCAGTTTTTAGCTCTAAGGATGGCGATGTTGGTCTGTTGGACGGTCCAATACTTTGGTTTATGACTAAATATCTGCAAAACTAATGATATTAGCAAATATTAGCATGCTAATGTGCCGAATTAAGATATCAAACATGGTAAACATTACCTGCAAAACATCAGCATGTTAGCATGCTGAGGGTAGCACCACTGTGCCCAAGTACAGCCTCATAGAGCTGCTGATGACCCAAACTAAAATGATTACTGTTCTCTAACACTTTTACTTACACTCATTAACCTAAACAAAACATCAGAATTAGTCTAACCAATTTTACAGAGGCACATACATGGCAAGAATGGTTGAAAAAGTTTATTTTTTCTCACCTTTTTTACTATCTTTATTTAGATTTTTAATCTAACTGTTTTGTATCCACTGCTGACACAAAATACTCGACTGTTATCGCAGTGATATTGGGATCTCCATGCTTGGCACAGAATTGTGAGGCTTTTTGCTTTTAAACAGTGGATGCTGTCAAGGTTGAATGAGGATTCAACAGGATGCCATCCAAAGTAAGATAACAACCCCCATACTAGCCTGTTTTCAGGCCGCTG
This sequence comes from Oplegnathus fasciatus, assembly GCA_003416845.1. Taxonomy (NCBI): domain Eukaryota; kingdom Metazoa; phylum Chordata; class Actinopteri; order Centrarchiformes; family Oplegnathidae; genus Oplegnathus; species Oplegnathus fasciatus. Next base: position 738,849 of record NTHP01000037.1, read on the forward strand.
CTTGTTTAATGTTATCTGAGTAAACTAATGGCAAAGATATGGGGATGAGTACAGACATACAACCACCTGGACACAAAAGGATTGAGAGTTTTCTTGTGAGATGCTCTGCTAATGCACTCACGAGTTGTTAGTTACATATACAGTAAACAAAGCTGCATGCAAAATCTTTATGTTGAATTCCTTTAGATTGAACATCTGCCAGTCAACAATCACTGCATCCTGTACTGTCATGGAGAAAGAGAAAAACAGAGACAAAACAGAGTGAGGGAGAAAACTTATAAAACACACCTGAGATTCATCACTGAAAACTAAAAATGTATTACCATAAAAATAATAGTAGCCATAACATGTTTCCTGGCCTCTGCAGAGTTCTCTTATGCATGTATTAGATTCCCCTGTCTGGGAAGAACATCACCAGGAACAGACAAAAAGCCAGCGTTTGCAGTAGCGCCTCGGGGGTAATATGGGTAACAGAGAAGGATCTCTTTGTGTGCTGGGATCATGGACATTTTGGCTGCGATTGGCTGGTTAAAAAGAGCATCCTCCAGATGCCTCAGCAGTAAGTGAAGCCTCTGTAACCACTGGTAATTCAATTGTGCCACATGATTTCTTGGTGAGTAATCCACAAATGCGCACTCAGTGAAAACAGCTTGGCATCCAGCACTAATGAGCCAGAGGTACAGAGGAGGAGGGGAGATGTGTTGAGAGGACAGAGAGGGGGCAAAAGAGGGGCTGGGGGGAGGAAGGGAGTAAAAATGTGATGCGGTACAGGCTGACAGTGAAGAAAAGAATGTGAAAGAGAGACAAAAAGAAGTTAAAAAAAACAGATGACTCACATCAGTGCGGCCTGTGGAAGGAACCGCATCAGGGGCCGGCTCACAAGACTACACAAAGAACCAGATAAAAAATGTGCCTGATGAAACTTTGGTATTGTTTTCATGGGTGTGATGCAACAGATTGGCATTGAAAATCTGAGCAGATGAGACGTGCTCACTCACCAGGCATGGGACGTCAACTGACGAAAAGCATGCACACACACGCGCTGCTTCAACCGCAGCCATGTGTAAAACTGTGAGGGTTACGGCTCTGTGGATCTGGACTGTTTCAAGCTAAGTGAAGAAAGTCCTGTCTGAGGCCGGCCGAGAGATGACACCCCCCTCCCTTCATGGTTCCTCTCCAGGCACATTCGGAGCCTGACGAGGACTCTCATTCATAGAACAGGGAGAAGAAACACAAAAGTGGAAAAGGTTGCTGACTCCTGCCCTACTTCAAATGGTTGGTTCAATATTATTGATTGATAAATAAGATTTTTTTGCACCGAAGGAGACAGAGATACGTGAAAGGAGGGAGTCCTGACTTGGACTGAACTTATATAGTAACTTTAAGGCAACATTGACAGGATTCACAGTGACGGTCCAAGTTCAATTTCCAAGTGATCGCTCTGGGGCTGTGTGGAAGAATACAGGGGGGTGGGTGGTGCTAATTTGTACCCACTGTTACACAAAAATGTGCGACTCCAAATGGACCAGACTAGAGGAAAGAAAGGCACAGTTTCCATAGTAACCATTTTCAGACTAAGTGGTTGTCTTCGCTCGCTCTCACTTTCCTGTTGATTTGCTCTCTTTTTCTCCATTTCTCTCACAGTTTCCTATTTTTTGGAGTAAATCGACCACCAACGGGTTTAGTAAAGAAGCAGCTCAAAGGTGGGAATTGGACTGCATTCATTAAAATTTAAAGACAAGAGACGAAAGGAGGATCAGGTGTGTTGCACTAAAGGATTCACACAAATACACACAGAGATTCAAAAAACGTAGACACACAAAAAACACAGAATGGCTGACTCAAACAAATAAAGGAAATTCCAAATCTAGACATGCAGCAGCACAACTATTCCTGCCCTATATTTCATATTTAATCTGCTGCGCTGGAGGATTTCTTGGCCCAGTGCACTGTGTAATCTTGTCGAGGGGCAGATGGCACACACACACAGTGTCAATCAGATCCCCTGGATTGGGACGATGGAGGAGGAGAGTTCTCCAGAGGCCGCCAGCCGCTGCGTCAGGATCAGCAGGTTTGGCTGACCAGCGGCAGCATCAGCAGCATGGAGGCAGACAGCCCCTTCACCTTTTTTTTCCAGGCTAAGCCCAGACCTAGAAATGACTTTCAGCACAAGTGTTGACATTGGACACAATTGAAGACTAGGATTAGAATTAGCCCAGGATCCTATGTAACACACACCTCATAGATTCTGCTTCTCTTTTACACACATTTACACTGCTGTCTTGCTGTTTTCTGCAGTGGAAAGATGGGAGTAGTTCATTTTGGTCATAAACAAAAGTATTGGATGCACTGAAATTTTGACCTGATGACGGCGGACGAATTTCATGGTAATTCATCCAATAGTTGGATGCTACTGAAGCTACTCTCCAGCAGCCGGCTAACATAGCTTAGCACAAAGACTGGAAACAGGGGGAAACAGCTAGCCTGGCTCTGTCCAAAGGTAACAAATCTGCCTACCAGCACCTCTAAAGATAAATAATTAACCACCCACATCTTATTTGTTTGATTCATACAAAAACCAAAGTGTAAAAACAACAAATCAGGGGGTGCCAGACTATTTCAAGGTCTGGACCAGTTGCCCAGCTACCAGCAGGGAGTCCAGGAAATTACAGGTCCCAACCAAGAAATAGTCCAATGGATTAAACAAATGAGATACGACGTGGACCATCCCCAGAGCCATGCTACTGGCATGGGCAAAAAGCACAAAAAGTAGAGAATCACATTAGGAAACCAATGAAGGAGAACAGTATGCCTAGGAAGACACTAAAAATGTTGAAAAATGGGCAGAAAAATCACATCACTGGCAGAAGTATGAGAGACAGGTCTATTTTAAACTACTAAACTTAGTTCAACAAAAGTCCTCACCAGACCCTTCGCCTCGTCTCCAGGGAGCATTCTGCAGTGGTTTCCCTCTTGGATGCTGCAATTTACAAGGCAGATTTATGTAACAGGCTAGCTAGTGCCAGCCTTTATTCATAGAATAATGGAGAATACTGTGAAGTTTTGACAGTCTAATTTGCATGGCTGCAGACAGTCAAACTCGGCTCGGCCTCGCCCCCTCCCCCCAACAAAACAATCCCACCTTCAATTACCAGACATCAGATGAGATGAGGGAGATGTGTGGTCCTCTGATTAGACCAGGGAGGAAGGGAGAGAGAGCCAGAGAGAGAGAGAGATGAATGGGTCCGCTGGTGTCCCGGAGCAGGGAAGAAGACTGAGAATAAATGAATGAATGAATGAATGGGACAGTAATGAAAAGAGGAGGAGGTGAAGGGGAGGAGGGGACAGAGGGGAACAGGACATTCAGAGTGGTCGGTCTAGCTGTTAAAAGAATTGGAAAAGAGGATAAAATGAACACAGCTGCGTCGCAGGCTGAAGGCTGTGTGTGCAATTGTGTCTGTTGGGTTCGGGGGAACAGATGGGTTTTGAAGAATTTTGAAAACTTTTTCGTTTTAAAGTCCTACCCCCACTGTGAAATAACTCACGCATCACACATTAAGCTCAGGAATCTGCTAAACTATTTAAAGCTTCATCATAAACTGGTTGAATGGATGACAAATCTGAACATGATATTTCAGCAGGTTGAAGACAGAAATGTGAAACTGCACATTTGTAAGTAACGGTTGCTACATGATCATGTTCAGATTTGTCCAGATTATAGGTGAAAAATCCAATTTGATGACGGTTCCAACTCGTCAGATGCTCAATTAAAGGGACACTCCACCAATTTTACCCATTAAGATCCAATTACTCATCATAGTACTGCTCAGCCTGTAAAGAACATTGTTTTCTGTATCTCTGAAGGGGACCCTAAGAGTGACCCTAATGATGTCATAGTTATGTCATCAGGGTTATTTCAAATAGTTTGTAAGACACTGGCATATACTAAACACAGAGGGTCTAACAAAAGACTGTATCAAGTTGAAGTGTGGGAAATGTGGGATTCAGTGTTTTTGGAGCTTGACCCGTACAAGAGACATCTCGGCCTCTAATGCTCCCCGTCTTAAAGGAATAGTTTGACATTTTACGATTATTTGCTTTCTTGCCAAGAGTTAGATGAGAAGATCATGCACTCTAATATCTGTCCAGTAAATACAAGGCTACAGCCAGCATATGGTTAGTATAGCTTAGCATAAAAAGTGGAAACAGGGGGGAAACAGCTAGCTCGGCTCTGTCCAAAGGTTACAAAGGACCTCTGCAGCCTTGAAAATCAGTCATCACGGCCAACTCTGGTTTAAAGCTCAAAACCGCATACTACCGCAGCTCCTGTTCTCACTAAGTGCAGATTGAAATATGCACACACAATGTGCTGTGTAAAAGCTTCACAGAAGAACTACTGCCCACTTTTCCATATAATGGCACAGAAAGAGAGACACAGAATAGAAAGACAGAGAAGGATGTAAAGAATAGCGAGGGTTTGTTCGACTAAACATTTGCTTTGGCAGGCCCAGAGTAGAGGGGCGGTGTTCTACTAGTCCCCTGACATGCATCCAGAGGAACCCCTCTGTCTTGACCATAAATCTGAATGGAGTGGGAGTTATCATACTTTCCCCCTGCCATCCCCTCCCCGTCTAAGCCCCGCATTCCTCCAGACACCGCTTCGTACAAACAAAGTGGCCTGTTCCCACCGCTCGACATTGGGAAAGGCGATGGTTTGTCATGGAAAAATCCAGAGGCATCTCAAGAGTCCTTTGGAAGTTGTTGTTTTCCCCCCCCACACACACAAGGCTCAGCAATGGATCAACACTTAGCCTGGTGGCTGCATTTTCTCTCTTTGTGGCAGGGAGGAAACTATGTTGGACATGTAGTTCACACACAGATGTCAGTTCCTATCAGAAAGACAGTATAACTAACCGAAATGAACTGTGCGGATGACTGAGCTCCACACACACATAATTTGATGTGCAAGTTGAATGAAATACACAGAGCATAATTCAGATAAAGCAAAATTCACAACCTGCATAAAAGCCCAAAGATGCAGGGATGCACACACACACATATGAGATGGGTGTGAATTCAGAGGCAAGTCGTTATAGAAAACCCTGGTAACACATTCCATAGGAGTCTGCCTCCTCCCTCAAAGGGAGTCTTTTGTGCTTATTGAAAGGCAGAGGGGTTACAGGGTTTCTCCCTTTAGGGTGCCGAGAATAATACTCGCTCTCAAGACAATGACCTCATCCTGACTCTCTCTGTGTGTATGCATTTGTATGTGTGTGTGTTCGAGAGACACTAGGAGTGAGTGTGACTACGTTTGTGACAGTATATATATATATGCATGGACCAGGATAGGGGAGGGAGAAAGTTAAAGAGGCAGAAAGAGAAGCAGGAAGTGTTCGGTCGAGGATGGATTACGAGGGGAAGGGAGGGGGTGGGGGGTGCTGAAAAGATCCTCAGGGGGGAAGTATTTCTCTCCCCTGTCTGATTGGCATCCACCCCCCTCATTGTCTGTCCACGGTGAAGTGATCTGTACATGACATTGGTGAGAGCCGGTTGTAATGTAAAGCACACACTCACACGCAGCCAGGCCCAGGGAGCGGTGGGCTTTAACAGGAAATTCCTTTACAGCCTTTCTGCTGACTAAGGCCTCCGAGTGGGAACAGAGTAAGAAAGAATGTAATGTATATGGTGTCTGTTATTTGGGGTCCAGTTAGGGCAGCATATGCACAAGCCATTACCACACGGGTGTGACGGTGCTGGTTTCAGAATAAAAGAGCAGTAATATCATTCAACAAATGAGCAGGTAAACAAGGTAAAGTCTTTCTTTTAGATGATTTTGTCCAACTGTGAAATGTCCTTGCAGTCGTAAAAACACATCTCAAGAGTAGTGTTCAGAGTGATGAATTTGATTCACCTGGGTAGCCAGTGCCTCTTCTTTTTTATATATATATCCATTGACATAATTGCAGGAGATCAAGGTTCAAGGTTCTGTTTATTCGTCCTCAAATGGTGGAAATTTGAAAGGGAGATTGGTGCCGCATATGGATTTCTCTCTGTGCTGATGCTATTTTAGTCTTGACATTGGTGCAATAGACTGATGGTCATGCATCTCCTTGTCTGATTCATCATCCACTCACTCATCAACCCCACTCCCTACAACCACACCCGCCATACACACTCAGTATTGTGTGGGTACCTAGTGAGGAAAAGAGAGAGAAAAAAGGCAAAGCCAGACAGACGCAGACAGTAGCCATCTTTACAGGCAGCATCCATGTTGCACAGCCAGCATGCTGCACAGGTGTCCCTCCACGGTGACCTACATTTGCCCAGCTGATGCCACTACAAACGCCATATAAACATTTCATTGACTGCCCGCTGCCTCTCCTGAGGAATCCAGTGAAATTAAGAGAAGAAAATGAAGAAATTCTGTGTGAAAATGAAATAAAACTGAAGAAATTAGATTATTAATGCGACCGATGATGAACAATGGTATGTGAGAACATGTGGCCAATCCATGTCTGTGAAATGGACTGAGTGAGATGGATGCTGCAGCTGAAAGAAAAGGAGTGGCAGGTTGTGACTGGGGCTGTCTAAATGGAGCAACAGCACCACCAGGTGACACATTTTTATACTGCAGGCATTTTTGACAGATTTTAACATGTAGACAATGCTTCCATAAATATAGCATTCCTAAACTTTACATTAAGAATCTTGGACACATTCACATTTGAAATGTGTTCAAACCTCACCGGCCCACCTGAGAGCCATTTATTACGAACACAGGCTATGTAGCCAGACTGGGGGCCCCAGAGTCTCCGTACAAGGAGACATCTACAATATTTCCATTTAATGGTATAATCTTGGGTTTGAATATTTCACTCAGTGTAAACTATCCTTGAGCTTAGTGAAAAGCTGATACAGAATACTGTATATATGATACCATCAGTGTGAAATTAGAGGATTTTTCCACCCTTAAAGCTACTTTTCTAAAAAAATAAAAAAATAAAAAAAATGGGGAAAAGTGTTAAGGGGTAAAATATTTTTTGCAATGAAAGCATTGTCGAAGCTTTGTTATCCAGTCATTACAAGTGAACATCCAATCCACAATGTGCAAAAAATAATCACCTAAAATATACTGTTTATGCTGTATACTGTATATACAGAGGGACAGTTTCAGTTTCAGAGTCAGACAAACCAGAAGTGTCCACCCACATTGTTTCCACAAACTGTGGGCTCATACAGTACCACAAATTCACATTAAATTCTAGAAATAAGATTGTAAATTAAATTCTGTTCCTCTGTAAAGTCCCCACCCACTGACAGCTATGTAATTCTGTATGGGGGCACAGGTAGCAATAAAACTCCTCTGTAGTGGCATCTACCAGGAGGACATACTTAAAAAGGAGGACCATTTCATCCTACAGTCAAAGTTTTGGCCAAACCTAGATGCGAGTAATTCTTTGGAGCGTTTTCTTTTTATTGTGAAATTCCACTTTTTAAAAATGTAACAGACATGTGTCCACACAGTAGCCAGACAACTTGGTTGCTGAGCACACATTAGGTGGAGGAGTTCTGGTGTGAGTGGTGATTTCCTGTGTATAGTTTGCACTGAAATTGAAGATACTTCAGGCTCCACTAATTATAATGTTTTTGCAGCCTAGTCTGGTTTAAACAGACCAGTCTGGTTTTTCTTCTTTAGTAGCAAAATGGCCATACCGGATTTTTTCGTAATGCACCACACTCAGCCCATTAGCCACGAATCCTTTAATGACAATGATCATTTGAAAAATATAGTGAAATACTTGACTTTAAAAAAAAAAAGAACTTGACGGCTTTGAAAACAGATGTGTGTAGAACAGCTCTGATTAGTTCAAAGTGTGAATCTGAAGGGAATACACAGCCGAGAATTATAGACATGCAACACATTGTCAGAACACAAAATCCTGAAGAACAGCCAATGTCTTTACCAACAAAAAAAAAACATACAACTCAACAGTAACCATCTGCACAATGTTTTGCATGTTATTGCACAGACATGCAATCCAAAGCACATAATACAATAATTAAGCATTTCTTTTAGTATAAATATTACATCTCTAGGATTATTTTTCTCAGTTACATTACAGATGATGGAAAAGAAAATCAGGAAAGCATGGAGCGTGCTCACATTGCTCTGTGGTCTACTTGGCACACTGCCTGCTGAGCTATTCTGTTCCAAACATGGGCCGGCAGAGAAACTTACAACTTCACAGATTTGTCATACTCTCCTATACGAGTGAATAACAAGAGATGCTACCCTCAATTTCATGCCAAAGAATCCGGTAACCAGGACCAGTTTTACTTCTCTCTTAATGAGTGATAATTAATGAATTCCCTCTACCCGAATAAGACAAACGGATAAACAACTCAAAGAAGTGAAAACACTTAAAAGTGACAGAAAGTTACATGTGTCCTGCAACAAGCTCATATATTCAAATGAACCACATGATATGACAAAGAGAGGGGAAATAATAATGACACATTAGCTGGTTGTGTTTCACCGACTTGTAACAAAAACATTTGGATAACATTAGCACACTACTGTGTGTTTAACAAGGCCATATATCTAGAGTTGGGAGTGAATCCAAAATGAAAAGTGCTCTATGACTGAAGGCCAAAATATTTTTGTTTTTCATTTTGAAGATTCACTTGCATAATAAAGATGAGAAAGAAAGAAAGAAAGAAAGAAAGGGGCACAGGCAGAATTAAATCAATCAATCATCATCATTCAAAAATCACTTGCGGAATATTTCATCTCAGAAAGGTGACAAGCAGCATTACAGTTTATGGCTATTTTGCAGCCTGCAGTTAAGTCATTGCTCAACTTGAAATACACTCGCAACATACATGATGTATTTAATGGCATAAAGAAAAAAGGGCAAACAGCTCCTCCCCTGCTGCAGCGAAACCTTTCACATTCTGACTTGTCACTGCGTGTCCTTATGCTTTAAGGTCAGAATCATCACAACCTCTGTCTATTACTAGTGTCATATGCTCTCAAAGTCTGAAGTTACTCCAAGAAATAGCCAAGACCTGAGTCATTACCCTCGCTAGCGGCCTATCTGCACTAAACTGACAGCTGACGGAGCAGTCTAATTCTTATTGCCTTGGTCTTCCCGTTGCTCTTTTCAACAGGTTTACCAATATGGTCCAAACCCGGCGGAAAATCCCCTACTGACAATCATGACATGGTGACAGTGTGGACAAAGAGTTAAAACACGTTAAGCATGGTTCGTCTGCCGAGAACTAGCTTTAATGGCGGGACAGAGTTCGTGTTGCAGTGGCTCTCAGTCCCAGTTCTCCCAGTCTTCGTCAATCTGGTTTTAAAAAAAATAGGGGGGGGCGGGCTTAGTAAAACATAAAACATCTCAGTTCTTTATATTTTAATTTAACATTCTGGTAATTTCACAAAGGTAACTCAACACTAACCTCTCCAGTAGCTTCTATTTTAGAGAGTGCCAGTTGGACTTCCTCCTCTGTCATGTCCAGGTCAAAGTCTTTCTCCCAGTCCTCACTCACGTCGGTGCTGGACCCTGGAGGGGGAAAGACAAATTTAGAACTTTGTGTGACCTTGACGCTGCTGCTTCTTTTAAGCCTATTTAGTGGAAAACTCATTAACACATTACTGAACTTAATCCTGTTTAGACTTTTACTCCTAAACTGGAACAGGAAGAATCTCACTGCCAACTGAAAAACGTCTTCAGGTCATCGTACCTTTCTTGCCATTGTTAGAGGGCGTAGATTTCCCGCTGTCAGAATTAAGCTCGAACACTCTCAGGTCCTGCGGCCCCTCCTCCTTTGCTGCTTCTGTTTTAGAGGTGGGGGCAGAAGCCCGCAAAGGCACCCCATCAACAGTGACCTCTGGCTGGGTTACAGCTTCCACTTGAGCCTCAAGAGGTAAGAGACTCTTTCCAGGCCTCTGATCTTCTTGTGTCTTCTCTACAATATCTTCCAAGCTAGCTTCTGTCAGTTTCTTGGCCAGCTCCGCTGCAACGGGCTCTGGCCGCACTTCCACCTGCGTTGGCAGGCTGACGCTGTCGCTGCTAACTGAGAGGGTGGCGTCGCGCTCTTCACTGGGAGACAGGACGGGGCTCAGCAGAGTCGTTCCTGTGGGAGATGTCAAGGTCGTGGGCAGGTGGGTTGAGCTGTTGTCCAACGGGGGTGTAAAATTGAGTTGAGATGATGATGTGGCGCCGAGGAAGTCATCTGACAGTGACAGCATGAATACCAGTGTGAGTGACAGGTTTGAAAGTTCATCTGTCAATTAACAATATAAAACTGAAGATAGCATACCTTCCTCCTCCTCCTCCCAGCCCAAGGTCTCCGTGTGCGTAGTCTGTTCTGCCCTCTGCTTCAATGCCACTCTCCTCGCCTCCTCCTAGAAGACACAATCAGAGTGAATTCTTAATATCTGCAATAATGAAAGAATTTCAATGTGTGCATCCTTCATAACATAATGAATTTTCATTAGTTTTTCTGTAAATGTGGCTAAAATTCTGCTCCACTTTCACTGTTGTTGAATACAAGAAGATAACATATAGCTGTCCTTGTGAATATTTTTTCAAATATACAGTATATAGAAGCAGTTTTATTAATGCATTGCAACACAACACTACTAAAGACTTAAGCCTCCAAAATTACCTTACAGTTGAGTCAACACCTCTGTTGACCAATAACACAGTGTCAAAAAGCAGAATATGATACAGTCAGCCTCACAGAGATGATGGCTGGTATTGTATATTTGAAAGAGATCTGCTTTTGTTGGCATTTGTGTAACACATGAGGTGGTCTGTAAAAATGTTTTGTAAAACTGATACCGCCTAAAACTTTGTAAACACTGTCTCTAGATTGTTTAAATGTAAACATGTTTTGAGTGTTATGAGATCATATAACACATAACTTATATTATATATATATATATATATATATATATGTATATATATATATATATAAATAAATATTATACATAAGTGCCTTCTATCAGAACAGAAGTTGGCAAATCAAGCCTGTTCTACTATGGTCCTTGGTTACCTGGAACGATCTGCAGGCCAAGCTCAAATTTGAGTCCCTTATCTCTTTAAATGATTTTAAACTCAGAATAATGGAAGGTGTCACTGTTGGCTGCAGCTGTTGCAACTGACAAGTACATGACTAATGCTGCTGCCTTGTTTGTGCACTGTATTGTGTAATGTGTTTTTTGTCATGCTTGTTGTTGTTGTTGTGATTTGGTGTTGTTGTCCTGTTGTGTGTTGATGTTGCTGCTTGATGCTGTCTTGGCCAGGTCTCACTTGTAAAAGAGGTTTTAATCTCAATGTGATTTCCTAGTTAAAGATGTAGTCTATGATTCTAATCCAAAAAAAGTTTTTGTCAAATTCAGTGAATATCTCCTCACGGTACGCGAGGTCTCTGTTCTGTGTGTGCGCTGAAAAAACAGTCCAGTGTTCATACACAGCCCTGGCTCTGTAAACAGGAAACAAACAGAGCGACTCGGGTAGAGCCACCAACCCAGGTCATCAAATACCGACGCTTTAGCCGCGTTTCCAAGAAACACTTTGGTATAATATGTCACAACTCGGACACACAACACTGCACGAACTAATGCTGTGAGTTACTCACGCCAGTTTGAAGCAGCACTGAACGGAGAGGTGGATTTGTTTGGCAGTTGAGTTCAAATATCAACAAGCTTTCTCCAGAATC
>NTHP01000037.1:751133-791686 GCA_003416845.1 Oplegnathus fasciatus
GATTTGCAGTGACCCTTCCCTCTAAGGGAAGTGGACCCAAACCATGCCAGCAAAATGCCCCCCACAGCATAACAGAGCCACCAGATCCCCTCACTGTACACATCGCACTAATGCACAAGCATCACGCTCATCAAATGTGCGCTGTCGACCACAATTTCCGACCCTATTCACTGATGTCTTTCCCACAGATCTAAACGCAGACGTGACTTTAGTCACTGTTCCTATTGAAACACGAGCCAGTTGAGCAGTCTTTGTGACTGAAGCTCCTGAAGCCATCTGTGCCCCAACAATGAATTCTCTTTCAAAGTCACTTAGATCTTTTCCTCTCGCCATCTTGATACAAAATCAGAATCAACTGGGCCTGCTTAGCATTTTTATACATGCCACAGAGCATGATTGGATGTTAACTGCTTAATTGTACCATGCAGTACAACTGTGTGGAAGCATCTGCATTCGTTATGTTTCTCCACTCATTTATTCAGGTTTTTCCTTTAATTTGTCACCCATCTGTATATGAAATAGCATGATTACCTGGTCCAACTGGAAGACTTTGTAGAAATACCTCTGCCAGAATTCTGAATGGGCTACAGCGGCTGGAACCTGTAAATACAAAAACAAAACTGTTCTTATCTGGTTTATTGCATTTCCAATTCTTGATGACATCTTGTTCTTGTTGTTTTCATGTTTGAAAGCACTTATTATAGGTCGCTTTGGACAAAAGCGCCAAATGCATGTAACGTAATATATTAGTTCAAAACTAAACTGGAGGCTGTGTTCCGTAAGAATACGTGTTGACAAAAGCAACAATACATACCATTTTGGTGTAAAGGGCTCGTATAGAGGGACTGTTGACCAAAAGCTCTGAGATTTCTCCTTTCTTATCTTCCAAACTGAAGCTGGACAGCCAGTTGTCAAACTGCTCTGGGGGACCTGGACAATAATAACTTCTTATTAAAATATTCAAAAGATACCAAAGAGCATGTGCAAATATTTGGAAAGCATGCGTTATCCCATCCATCTTACAATTATCACATTTTGAATTAAATAGTGGGTCACCACACAAATCACACGAATCCAGCAAACTCATAATTCAGCACTGACTAATGGCTCCAATACGCATTAGCATTCAAATCCTGGTAATGCTTTAAAAATGGTGAACAAAAATGACTCAAAGTTGTGAGGGCAGCTTTTAGAGGCGGATAATGTAACATTTATGATCCGACACAGGAAAATGTGTGTTCACAGCAGCAAAAGGAAGTACAAAAACAGATGCATAGTATAGATAGCAAGTAATCTTAAAAACTAGAATACTTTACACATTGTGAGCATCTACTATACACAGTCAGAAGCACAAGAAATTAAAGAATACCTTACAGTCTAAAATTCTGGTGGGGGCCTTGCACTACTTTACTGTGTGCTGTCTTACCATCAGGCTCATTGCAGTATGTAGCAGGGTCAGCTTGCAAGCTGTAGAGACGCGCCTGCAGGAAAAACAAATGCTTAGCAGTGGTTGTTTTGTTTCCACATGCACATCATGTGCTCACTTTCACAGTCCCGCAGCGTCTTATAACAAAACATAAGAAAACTAAATCTGTCCTGAATCAACACTTTGTTCAATATTTTCAAAGGAGATTAAACAGAAAGTTACATTTTCCAATCAATTGTTTTTTCCACAAGAACCCCTGCACAAGGATCATGCTTAGCTCCTGTTTTATCTTTTAGAAACTCCTTGTTTGTGATATAGTGAACATGTCGTATTGACAGGTGACTCAAAAGTCCATTTTTCAGCTTAAAGTGCAAGAAGAACTACAGCCCACCTTAGAACTGTCGTAGACCTCTGTAGTTCCTGCTGGCGTTGCCACCAATGTGATTACATCACAGTCAATGGTTTTATCAGGAGGTGGAGCAAGCGTGTCTGATATCACCCCTAAGAAACTAGAGAGGCTCTTCTTCACCTTTTCTGTGGTCTCAGAGGAGCCTTCCACCTGGAAAGACGTATAAACAGACAGGTTCGATTTACCCCTTTCATACGGGAGACATGCATATAACCTACATTTGACCAGATTAAAAAAAACAATGACCAAGGTGAAGGCTGCAACTTACCGCAAGTTTGTTTCTGACAGCGGTGGCTGTGGCCACAATTGAGCAGGTTGTGTCATGTTGCACCACAGTGGAGAACTCTGTCAGGTCTCGCTTTAGGAATTCTAAGGCCTCAGACGACTGCAAAGAAGAGAGTCAAATAATCACAATCAAAGTTTTCAGATACAACTTTAAGGAAATTCTTGTTTGAGACAAGTGTGTAACACAAGAAATACAGTTCAATACAGCTCACGCCAACAATAAATAAAAAATGTAGAAATATAAAACCTTAAAAAGAAGCAGTAAGAATAACTTTTATTTATGAGGCCTGATTTACCTCTGGTCTTTGAGTAACAGAGTTCAACAACCTTCAGGCACTGTGAATTAATTGGCTTTGCATCCTATTTGTTCTGAAGTTTCTTCCTGGAACATCAAAGCTCAAATTTCTTAATACAAGAGATGTTCAGAGTAGGGCTGCAACTGACGGTTATTTTCATTATCCATTAATCTGTCAATCATTTTCGCAATTCATCGATTAGTTGTTTGGTCAATAAATTATGAGAAAAGGTGACGTCCTCAAATGTCTTGTTTTGTCCATAACCCAAAGATATTCAGTCAGAGAGGACTAAACAATCAGATAATTTGGGCACTTTTTCTCAAAAAATGACTCAAAACGATTAATCGCCTATCAAATTACTTGGCGATTCATCTAATATTTGACAAATAATCGAGTAATCGACTAATAGTTGCAGTTTTAGTTCAGAGAATTGAAAAGCTGTAACTTTCTTGATTGTCTGCTCATGCTAACAGATAGCTGGGACAGGTTGTTCTTAACAATGCTGTGCAACCAGTTTTTATTGACAGGGGTAAAGTTTCCCAAATCCTGCCACCACTGAAAATGTGACAACAGATTTGGAAATGACTGTGTACATCTGTGTGGTAGCTTTTACAGACTTCAGAGAGATTATTTGGAAAGAACAGCCTTTGTTGACTTTTTGTGGCCCTCTGCAGTATTGTCCATGAATTTGACTTTGTCAGTAACAGTGGTGTCTGGGTGTGTGTCTCTGCTCTTGTGTGGATTACCTTTTCTTTGACGGCCTGGAAGCTCTGCTGAAGCCAGCCTCCCCACCAGCCTTCTCTGTAATAACACACACATTTAAAAATGAGCTAAAACAGCACGAACATAACACCACAACTTCACGACCGTAGTACATTTATCAAACGCTCAAAATGGCTCGTCAGGTTAGCGAGATTTCACCCTTACTGACTGTCAGCTGTGGACTTTCTCAAGATATCTCTAGCTAACTCACACACAGAGAGAGAGGGAGAGCCTAGCTAGCTAAACGAGCTAGCTAACGCCAGCTATCAGAGCCATGCGAGCTAATTTGTCGAAACAAGCCACCGTTGCTATAAGGCTAAACATAAATGTAATATGTCACAATAAAGCACATATACAGGTCATGGTTGTTACTGCGTGATTTACGCTGTTCTATACCCATAGCTAACCAGGCTATGCTAACGCTAGCCAGGCTATGTTTTGGTAAACAAATGCACTTCCTGGACTGATTCCGTGAGCTGTAAAGCACAGCGCTCAAACAAAGTCGTCACTCCAAACCTCATTAGACACACAACACGATAATGAACACGGCAGACACACACGATGTCTGCGCTCTCAGCTGTATTATATTTTAAAACAAAAAGTAATTTGCGACTTCACTCTCACCCTTCAGCCATCTTCAGACGATGACATCATCAGTATTTACTGAACTCTAACCCCGGCTGCATGGCTTTGAAAAAAAACACACGTGATGCGATATGACTTCCCCTCTGCGACATACAGATAGTCACACTCACACATACAGAGAGAAATCACTGCTATAAACTTTACTCATATTTTACAGTTTGTAACCAGTGAATGTTTTACAGTCTGCGCTGTCTACGGTGGCTGCGGAGGAGCGAATTGGGCTGGCAAAGGATATTGTAGTTTGGGAAGTGCTGTTACCATGAGAATGAGAGATGTTGTTTTGATATATTATTAGCAACAAGAGAATTTTGGGAATAGGTGACACACATGCAAAAGGTTTAATGTTTCCAAAACTCTTCATACAATTGTCAAATTTCAGTGAGTGTCAACTGGACAAGGGATTTGAGTTTTTGACAAACAACATGTGACCAAGCTTTGCATGTGACTTCACACTGTCTATGAAGTCAGAAGTTTTGTACCTGCGCATACAGTGAATGAGCTAGACCCAACAGAAACAGGTTTCTCCAGGAACAATATTGTAAGCAGAATACTCTCATTTGAAATCTGTATAGGGACTTGTGTTAAATGCTCTGCAAACCATGCTTCCTCTGTGGTAGTTGTATGAAAAGAAAAGAGAACTGTGTGAAAGAGAAGTTAAGTAGATGCATTTGAAGTTACCATCACTGCAGTTTTAGTTGGCACAAGTGCATCAAAACAAAGAAGGACAAACTGTAGCACAATGCTTCCATTGGGGAGACTGACGATTTAAGCACATGCAAGTTTCTTTTAATTGAAACTCATTTAAACGATAAGCTGCATATGAAACCAAACAAATGTATCTAGACCAAACCTCTCCTTCTTGAGCCATTATGTCGACTAATCAGTGTTTAGCAATTCCAACCTGAATCCCCTCATCAATCTCCTGCTCTGTGTGCATCTGTGGACGTGCATGTGAGCGTATGTGCACACCGTATTGCATATGCGCGTTGACCTCCAGCAGCTGTGCTTTCCCCTCATCAGTATTCTGGGTGAAAAGGGGGCTGTAGGCTTTACCAAGCGCAAAATGAAAAAGAACAGGCAACAAGCCTCTGGAAGTGTGTTCTCCCTTAATTGAAGTTCCCCTTTATCCAGACGCTGCACAATGTGTGCGTATGTCCCACAATATGTCTCCCCTGTCCAGCCCCTCCATCCTCTTAATTGGGTCTTTCAGTCCCCTAATTAACTCTGTCAATGCACGTTGTGCTGAGCCAAGTTGGGACAAGTGCTCTTCTATTGATCAGTATCTGGAGCAGTTAACTTATCCATCTGTCTACATGGCCGTGGTGTTTGCATGACATTTAATGCACAAAAGGGGGAATATGTAATATCATCTCTGCATCCCTTGTGTTGTTGAAGACGTTTGTGGCTTTGATTTTTGCAATTCTTCACATCATTTCAGCTGATAAACAATGAAGTAGATTTGTATTATTTTATCTCAGATTTTGGATTACTTCATCTTTCATGTATAGTTTGTGAAGAAAATATAGTCCTATGTTGGTACATTTAGGTTAAGAGCTGTGACTCTCCTATATATACAAATCTATTGAATTCCTTCCATTCATTGTGGTTAATATGGAATACTGTAAAATGCAGTGGTGGAAAGTAACTAGGTACATTTACTCAAGTATTGTACTTAAACACAGTTTAAGGTATTTGCTCTTTACTGCAGTATTTCCATTTTATGCTACTTTATACTTCTACTTCACCATATTTTAGAGGAAAATATTGTACTTTTTTCCTTCAAAAGGTTTTTAAAAACCTGCCAGTGTTTGTACGAATATTTCAACCTGTTTTCAATGGAAATGAGCTTGTTTCAAGACAGTCAAATTTTTCATAATTTTAGTGCCATAACCTCCCTTATTCTTTCTTGTTTCAGTATACAGACGGTCATTTGTAGAGCATTTTTAAACAAGCTGATTAAAAACAGGTTGAAATATTGTTACTGCACTGCAAATTAAGGTTTTAAGGACTCCATTTTTGACAGAAATGTCTTCACAAGACTGAGGTTTTTGTAGATTAAACTGCCCAACTGAACTGATTTTACTTAGTTAAAACCAACTACAACAAAATGCTCATTAATGAATCAGTGCTGATAATCCTGTCATATATATGACACCATGAAAAGGGCCATTTGGCAAAATGTTTTACCTTTACTTTTGTTACCTTAAGTACATGTCGCTGATAATACTTCTGTACTTTTACTAGGATTTTGAAAGCAGGGCCAGGAGTATTTTCACATTTTAGCATTACTACTTTTACTTAAATAAGGGATCTGAATACGTCCTCCACCCCTGCTGAAATGAGCCTTTTCTATATCGCTGTTTAATTTTCAGAGTTAATTGTGCACAACAATATGACTTAAACCAGTGCTGCCACTGCTGGTTAGCGTATGCTAAAGAGCACCATGATGACAGCAGCGGCTGACTATAATGGCACACGGAGGACCTGCCCATATTGTATGATTTAAGAAGCATATCCATTACACACCACACACATCACACCCACACACACACACACTCCAGACTGCTGATGCCACACCGTGGGTTAACACCATCTGGTGCCGATCAGGAAACACCAGCTTTGCACAAGTCAGTGTCTCTAATCATCTACCTAGAGCAAAGGGAGGCCGATCCCCACTAATCTCCACAATGTGTTCTGCTTCCCATTCCCACCTGTGCCCAAATAAAGGGGGGCCTTGTGGGAGGACCTGGGGTCTCTGTGTCAAGGGACCAGGGACCAGGTGACGCTGCAGTGCCGGTCCCCACGACAGAAGCTCGACCACTTGGTTTGGCTGGCAGCTGCCTCCCCCCACTGAGACATCCCACAGCTGACAATCCCCTAGTACTGACAGGGGCTCTTTTCAGTGTCAATAGCCTCATATATTAGAGCTAACCGCCTTTGTGGTGAGCGAGGGTGTCAGGCCTTTTGGCCCGACAGCGCTTGTTACCATGATGAAATGTAGATTGAATGGAGGGGGTCTGTGTCCCAGGCACGAGAGCTCGGACTCCCCCGGCCTTTGTGTCCCACGCATGGCTATTGTTCAAACCTATTCAGGGCTCTCAGGAGGAGGAGGTGGGGTAGGAGGGTGGTGGGTGAGAATGAGTTACATCTCTTCATTTCTCCCCTGATCTCCGACTCATCTGTCAGCCGTGGGAGGATAAGCATGTATTTTACACGCTTGATTTGTTGCTAAGTGAAGGTCAGCTATTGTTGGGTTGTTTGACTAAATCATGTTCATGGCAATCAGTGTGTATAACAGTTATGTTTGTGGTTTAGTGGATTAATCATTCAGCACTTGATTTTTAACACTAATGCAACAAAATTTGAGATCTGATATTATGTGGAAATATTTTCTACAAGTTAAAGAAGAAAATCCTGTATGCTTTAATAGAAACTTTTTGTAGACTGACCGCATTATGTCCTCTGCTTTAAATTTGCCCTTTGTGTGCCTATATCCATGTTCTTATGAGACAGAGACAAATCGTTGGCCTAGAGCTAAGGACATGGCTATGTCCCTCGCCTGCGTCAGACAAAAGTGACGCGCCTTCCTGGCGCCTGTGTCGTCCTTTCATCTCTTACACCCTGTTGAGGTGAAGATGGATGGTCCCCTGGCTCAAGAACACCACATTCAGCCTCTGTGCTGGCGTATTGTCTCGTCCTTCTGTCCCTCTTTAGCTCTTTAGAGGTTAGTCTGTCCGAAGCCGGTTAGCAACCAATGACATCCTTTCCTAAATATCCATTTTTGCACTGCACTCCTGTCCCTCCAAGCACCAATAAAACCCCTTCTGTTAAGTTAAAGAAGGTGTTGCTGTATTGTTTTGATACAGCTGCTGTGTATTTGCAAGTATGTGTCTAAAACCCTTCTGTCTTGTAACATTGTTTGTTTTTCAAAAATATGACTTGTTCAGACAAAACTACCACAAATGCAATTATGAGTGCAGTCAGGACAAAAATAATATAGTATGTAGTAAATAATAGTATGTAGAATTAATTTAAATCACATTCATGAAAAGAAGAAGGCAAACAAGAGTTATTATTATTATAACAAAATTTTAATTTAAGAAAATAGAAATCCTGCACAATAGGGCACACCAGTTCCATTTCTGACAACGTTTCATTACCACAGATATCAGATAAATTACAGTATTTGCTACTTTGATAAAATCCCGAGAGCATTTAGAATATTTCTGTATAAACACTGCAGGCGAGACAAATGATAAAAAATAGCAGCAGTTTGCATGGCGGAAGATATATACAGTATGTACAAGCTCTGGCACCAGCCATCATTTTAGCAGTTCGTTTAACAATCTTCTGTGAGCTTTCTTGGTTCATTGCGTCGATCCAAACAGTAGAAGTCAGTTTTAAGAGAGTCCTGCTCACTTGGTCATAGACAGGCTGTGTAATGTGGAGGTAGTGGTGGGCAAAGGCTGGCAGAGTGAGCAGGGGCAGGGCATGCCGGGGAAGTGCCTGTAGGAGCTGGTCAGGTGGAGGGGGTCTTTCAGAAGGCCCTGGACTGGAGCATGAAAACCCAGGAAGCTGGCAGATGGAGGGGAATGCGGGGTTGGGGCTGTAGAAGTTGAGTGATGCTGGAGAGATGAAGGTGTGCTGCCCACCAGAGAGTGCAGAGACTGGGCCAGAGGATGCAGAGGGAGGTGAGCAGTGGGGGCAGCAGGGGTGATAGCGGGGTGGGCAGCGGTGCGGCTCTGGACGGCAGCACTGCCTCCGTAAACATCCCCCACCAACTTCTTCATCTCCTCCAAGGAGCTGGACAGCATCAGGATGTAGTTGCGAGCTAACAGCAAGGTGGAGATTTTCGACAGCTTGCGGACTGAAGGTCCATGAGCGTAAGGCATGACCTCTCTCAGGCCGTCCATCGCCTGGTTCAGATCATGCATCCTCTTCCTCTCCCGACTGTTGACTTTCAGTCTCAGGTCTTGCACCTCGTTCTTGCTGAGCTCAGACCTGGTCTTGCTCTTACCGCCCCCACTGCAGCGCTCTGTCCTTCCCTGGCCGGCCTCTCTGTCTGCTCTGTTTTCTTGGCAGTATGTCTGGAACATCTTGTTGGAGAAGAAGCTCCCAGCAGAGTCGTCCACCACCAGGTCTGGGGATGAGGAGCGGCTGCAGGCGGAGCCAGAGTCGGAATCCATCTTGGTTGAAGAGGAGGAAAGTGGGGCACAAATTGAAAAATGGTCCAAAAATACCTCCCTAAATGCTAGCAGCTTGAGTTTTAATTCTACAGATGCTTCCTAGTTCTCTGCTCTCAAGCTGTTCCCGTTCCCTGTAGTGTCACCACTCAGAGTTTGTGCTGTTCAGTCTGATGATCAGTCTGTCCACAGGAGTGAGTCTGTCTAAACTGTCACCCTCTGGGCCTACTGGGGTGTATTTATACGGCCTGCGCAACAAAGGAACAATAAAGCCGCATAATGAGACACTTAGAGCCACAGCCAATTGCAGAAGGGACAAACTCTCACCCCCCTTTCACACCTCCTTCTTGCAGCCCCCACTTCACCTTCCCACATCCACATTTAACTCCCCCAGCCCTGATGAACCCCCTACACATTAACCAAAACAGGGGTATGTTCACATGTCGTGCTAAGCTGTACACCCAGAGGTTAACTAAGACTGCTAAAACTTCCATTAAAGTAGAGGTGCATGTTGTGCAGTACATGTGTGAACATAAAATTGGATCAAAAGTAAAAATGTTTAATTTAGCAAATAAGAAGAGTATTTCTTTTACATTACAAATAATGCTGACAAGGTTAATGTGATCACCCTGATATGGAATCAATAGAAATGTTTCATCTTTGATCCTCAAGAGCAGTACTCACCATGTACAGATATTCAAAGAGAAGTAAAAGTGAGAGTGTGGACCACAGATCTGCTCAAGAGTGAAACACATTTTTATTGCCCTGCTCCATAACACCAGATATATGATGCCTTATAGAGGCCTTATTTACATATGGTATCCATGAGACACGTTGGAGAAAGGTATGAAGCACCATATGAGGTGCTTAAACATGTAAAGTGCAGCGTTAATGGCAGACTAGGTACAATTCAACCAGGAGCTCAAGACAAAAGGGGTCAGATAAATTTGACTTGGCTCCCCAAACAGTCTGTGAAATCACATCACTATCACTGGAAGGGGGTCCTTCAGTTGGGGAGGAGGTAGTTAAAAAGATACTAAAGAGTGGGCACGGCATTGTCTCCCCTAATTCAACCGTAAAGCTACTAGCACTTTCTCAGGTTTTTTCACACTTGCTTGAAGTATTTTTTCACATTTTATTTCTCTTGATATGAAATGGCAGCTTTCGGGAACATGGGAGAAACTTTAAAGGAACTGTATACTTATCTCAGATAGGGAAGTTTCCATTTATGCCATATAAATTCTTACCGGATTCTGAATGTCCAGCTTGTATCTGTTGATCTAATCTTGTGGCTGGATCAAGCTGACTTTTCAACATTTCTCTCTGTGGTGGATTTCACTGCTCGGCTCAGGAATTTCCTGCCGCCTTCTGCCAAGCAAAGCCTCCAGTGAGGCAGAGCTAGAGGGCCAGCAGTTTGAAAATATAATAACACTCTGCTCATGTGGTACACCATCCGGGGTAGCAAAAGAGATTTGCAAAAACACTGAATTTTGGAAGCAGCATTGATTCTCGCCTGGAGCATAATAATTGCACAGCAATTATACAAGGTTTTATTAAATTCAAATGGAAGAAACAGGGCTGGAATGTGTCAGCTCACCGAAGAAACGATTTGCTTCTCTCTTCTGTGTGCACAGCGGGACACCCTTGTTTATATTTACCCAACAGCCGTAGATGTTCTCCAGCCGTGGGCGTCTTTGTGCAGCTTCATGATTGTTCTAGGAAGTTGTTGTCTGTGGAGTAAATTTGAAGTTACCACTGACTTGCAATTCATATGAATGGGTTTGACACTCAAATCCCTCTCAACGTTTCATCATTTATGAATAACCCAAGCTAACTTCAAAAATCAATCTGCGTTGTACCACAACACATCCATCCATGTGCTACACTTTCAATTGTTCTCAGTGAAATTCTGTTAGTTCAGAACAAATTCAATCTAATAGACTCCACAGGAATAGTTTCAAGACTAATTAATCATTTAGCACTCTCAGACTTAAAGTGTCCAATTTAGAAATCCAGACTGCCCCCTTCATGATGAACAATCTCTTCAGATCTCCCCCCTTCTTTGACAAGCATATCTTCTCAATTCCCATATATTTAAGGGAAGAGACTGAATGATTCATTTCCTTGAAATGGGCTGCACTGGATCAGTCTCGTTTTTGCATCTTATGGTACCTTTATTCATTGTTCTCCCTACATGTTTTCCCTACATATCCTTTTACACATGGACATGTGAATAAATAGATTAGACCCTTTATGTTGTATGAAATCACTCCTCTCATTTGTATTTTTTTTACCTGTATGCGGACCAAGTTTGTTCAGTTGTATTGTTACATTGTGTGCAAGCTCTGTATATATAGTGTGTTTTTGACAGACTTGCATTGACACTCACACTGGTCTGCACCTCGCTGCATGTGCGCTCTCAAAGTAAGAAAGCCTTCTCAAACACACAGACCCACAGAAAGTTAGGAGTGGGAATCAAGAGGGTCCTCAGGACCCCCCACCACAGCTCCATCAGGGGCCCCCGCAGGGTGCTTTGGCTCAGCCAACATTCAGTGATATTATAATTGGGGAACCTTGAGAGCCAACATGGGCCATTTATTTGGAGCATATGGATTTTCCCATCGTTAGGCTCGGAGCCAACATGGCTGCTGGACTCTCCTTTGCTAATTGGGCCAGGTCCTAATTAACTATGTTGGACACAGTGCTCTGGATTTCATTCTTTTCCAGTCTTTCAGACCTTTTAATGGCTGGTTCTGTGCCACAGCTTTCATTGTGTTCTCCACGCTCCAAAGAGAAGAAAAGGATCAATAATGTTTCTTTAATGGTCTTAATAAATTATCTATAAATTGAGAAAAAATGTGTCAGTGTTCATTAACTGTACATGATGTTAGATTAGTGAGATTGTCACTCATATCTACTGAATGGGGATACAGCTCATCAATAATAAACAGCTAAGAGCAGTTGTGTGTTAGTAAAAGTACAATCACTAAGAACACATATATGGGTCATTGTTAGGGGCTCTAGCTGAGTAAAAGGAGTGTAATCAGTCCTTCTCTTACTCCATTATTATATGCATGAGCCAGATAAATCCCATTCTCCTGCTCATTCTTATTCTTATTCATGTGTTTACAGAAGCAACGGGCCACACAGAGAGACACAAGGATCTCTGAGCTTTGTATTTTACAAATGAAAGCGTAGCCACCCTCCATGTTTCCACATAATCCTTCAATTTTTAACCCTGCATTAGGGTGTTTGACTTTCTTCTCTGGATGCCACCTTTCAGGACCCTTCATCCAATCCAAGAGCTATGTGACAGACTTTTTTAGGCTTTAGAGACCCCCTTTCCACTGCCTCACTGGGTGCACTCCAATGAAAGTGCTCAGGTGACCAGAAAATGAGGGCATTATCACAGGCATATGCTTGTAGCGACAGAGGATCAGGCTAGATTAGGGCCTATCATGGCCCAATAAAGCGCTAAGCTGAAGAGCAAACCTGTGCTGTGTACCGTAAGGCTTCCTTCTCTCTCTGCTGGTCATTGTTTAACAGGATCAGTGGCTAGATCTTCTGTACACACACACTGGGCTTTAATCTGGGCATGTGGTCGGGAGCAGACCCCATAGAGGACGCACAGCAGTCTTTGTTTACCACCATTTTTCTCAATGTCGCTTGGATATCAATGCTCTGAGATCAAGATCATAGCAGGAGAAATGATCAGCAGGAGCAGATATGTGGAATTGGTTTGGTTTGCTTCATCTATGGATCTAAACATTTCCCTCTGAGTGCCAATGTCTGGGGAGAGAGATATAAAATTGTTTCACAAAGTGTCTGAACGGGCCGACAAGTGTTTCTGAGAACGGGGAGTGCTGCCCTTTGTTATCTCTCACCGCTGGGACAAACTGCTCGGTGATTTATTCATTTACACTGCCTGAAACAATTGCATTATCTCGGCCACAACAAAAAGACACAAAGGCGCTATGAAAATCCCCTAGGATGTTTATGAGTCACTAAAGAGTCCAATAACTTTCCCCTTCATCTTTAAGCAGCCACGGAGGGTCGCATGCTGTGGGGGGCTGCAGGGCGAGGGGAGTCAGGAGGGGGATCCAGGCCCGGGGAGAGATGCTGATTATGGGTAGGATAAAAGGAGTCCAGGCCTTCTCCTCTGTAGCTGAATGGGACTCGGTCAGCAGGCTGTCCCATACACTGGCCTGCTCCATGCTGCTAGAACTTCATAAATTACCCCACAATTACCCCGGGGGGACGCTGAGGGAGGAAAGACAGGCAAGAGGGGGAGAGAGTGAAAGGGGAAAGAGCAGAACCGGTTGCCGAGCAGACCGCCATCAGGAGGTGTAGGGCCCAGGTCCAGATGTTGGCCTTCAGGTTGTGATGGTAGCCTCCTGAAGACTGTCACTGCTAAATGAGAAAGATTCACATCTCAAAGTGACACTGTGTGACTTTTGAAAGAAAAAAATAACAGTTTATTCTTCTTAGAAACGAAAAGTTGAATTCATAGACAATAAAATGCACCATACTCAATTCAGTACACTCAGGAGTTTTGCTGCTACAGCTTTACTTGGTCTGGTATGACCAGCAATGGCTATGGTGGCTTAGATTAGCAAACTTTAGCTAGATAT
Source organism: Oplegnathus fasciatus (assembly GCA_003416845.1). Taxonomy (NCBI): domain Eukaryota; kingdom Metazoa; phylum Chordata; class Actinopteri; order Centrarchiformes; family Oplegnathidae; genus Oplegnathus; species Oplegnathus fasciatus. Next base: position 764,771 of record NTHP01000037.1, read on the forward strand.
AGGCTCACTTTAGGAGCAAGTTCTGATCTAAGCAAAGGTACAAGATGAAACAAACAGGTGCTGTGCTGCTATTTATGATGATCTGAAAGCCTTTTATTTTTAGCATTGAAGTACTTGCTGCTTTAAAGGGTTGATTCACCCAATTTCAGCAAACACATTTCCATCCATGCTCGTAGTGTTGGTATTTATTTGTCCAAGTTGTGAGATATCTGTCTGTGACATTTCTGCTTCCACCCCAACACAATGAAGGTCAATAACATTTCACTGGTAGTAGTCACAGCATTGACATTTAGAAAATCAACAGCAATGTCTCTTTCCAGAAACAGTGTCAACTGTGTTGTTCTGCATAATCAACAGAACATGCTGTCAGCAGTTATCAGCAGGACTATTTTCAATGATATTTACAGTGAAAACAGCTTAAAGATAGGTCTGTGAATTATCCAGAGTAATGGGGGCAATGCTGAACTTTTTTAATGTAGTTTTTTAGAACAGTGAGCATCCATTCACCTCCATTATATTGGGGTGGAGACAGATATCTCAAACCTTGGGCAGATGGAACTAAACTCATCTGCATGGACAGATACCACTAGAGGTAAGTAAGAAAATATGTTGGGTTTTTTGGACCATTTGGGTGAACTGACCCTTTAAACTGATGCTTTCTAGCTTGTTTAATAAATCAACAGTACAATGATATGGATTTAAGGTAATTATATGTACATAAGAATAACTGCATGAGTCTGTATAGTTGTGGCAGATTAGGAAAAGGATTAGAACAGTTACTTGGCAAATCCTAATCAATCAAAACATCACACACACATGCCTTCAAGCCTATACCGATGCACACACTTATACACAGCACACACACAAAGTGTATCTGTTCAGCATTGTGCTGGTCACACTTTTGAACAGTTGGCCGCTCACTGGTGCATGGGGGTGGCTTTGTGTCGGCGGTCTGCAGACTTCTGCCGCTCCGTGCCCCCCCTCTGTCTCCTTCATCCCCCTTGTCTCTGTGTTATCCAGTCTGATAAAACAGGGGACCTGCTCGTCCAATAATCTCCCTCCCCGAAGCCCAGGCACGACTCCTGCCTTTCATCAGCACCATTGTTTCAGTCTGTTACCTCCGCATGTGCTCCTTCACCACGGCAACACATGCACACACACACACACACACACACACACACACACACACACACACACACACACACAGCCCCCCTTCCCTCGTCCCTGTCCCATCTGTGGATAGGCCTGCCATGTGTCTATTCATAAGGGTGCCGGCGGCAACGCCACTGTATGTGGACAGTACATGATGCTCTCCTTTTGTATGGGGCTCAGTCCTCAGCCACTTACCGATGACCCCGGGGTCACCGCGCACAATAACCTGAGTGTTGGTGGCCACTGGCTATCCTCATTGCCCCATGATTGACGAGCTGATCAGTGGTCAGCGTGAGTGTGTGTGCGCCCACATGTGTTTGGTTTCTATACAGCCTCTGCAGGCCCATTGAATCAAGCGTGTCTGTTTTTTAAGTAACGGTCTTTTGAAGGCATCAGACTAGTTAGTGACACACAATTGACTTCTTTGGCTTTTAGCTTGATGTAGTGAAATGAATACCTGTAATTTAGCTCAATGGGCACACGCCTTGTCTGGACATTAGTTTAACTGTGAAAGTAGGGTTTAAGGAGCTTTATTGCTTTAATATTCAGCTTTTATCATTTTTGTATCTTGTGCCTTCTTGTATCTCTGTGTATGTCATTACATCATCCACTTTAAATTGTACCATACCGTTTCAGTCAGTCATTTTCATCTCATCTTTCTGTTTCTGTCTTGCTCTTTTGCTCTCTTTACCCCCCGCCTCTTTCTTTTTTTCATGGCACCAACACACACACACACACTCAACCGAGTCACCCGAGGGGCTCAGGTGGGCGATTATGGACGCACATTAAACCTTAATTCACATATGGCTGAATACTGATGAGGAGATCTGCTCCTGTGGCACATTATCATCCAACATGGCTGAAACATGGACAGCGCCTACTGCAGATCTGTGTCCCGTAGGAGTGACGGATGAAGGGTGAACACACACACACACATGCAATGACTCTCAAACACACAATATGAAGCACAAACTCAGAGTGGCCGTGTTGTTCTTCTCTGCTTTGCTGACAAAAACCAGGCCATGACCCTGTGGTTTATAGACCTCCTGTTGTTTAACTAGTGGGGGGAATAAGGGGGACAGCATTCTTGATATAAGATATAAGACATGACAGGCTTTGTTCAACAGGGACTTTAAATAAGTGCCACTTTCAAACAAGATGTGAATAGCAGCCATGAGAAGCCCATAGACCTTTTTAATGGTGGACATTTTCACTTTCACTTGGCAGGTAAAGCACAGTTGTAATTAATAACATCAAGAATCACTCCATTACCTTTGTGCCACTGTATCTCTTTATGTCACCGAGTTAGCATGCACAATACCAGGACCTTGGAACTAGTGAAACCAAATGCAGCCATTGATGTGATTCGTTACACTTGTGTTTTCTTACTATGTCAAAATGTCCGTCGGGAAAAAGATCTATTTTAAAAATTGCAAATGCACCAGTCAAAAGGAACCAAAAATATTCAATAAATGTTTCAGTTTTAATCACAGATGATTGAATTAAATAAAATTAATTATACCATTTTTTTTACAGCAGGTAATATAGCTCTTCATTAACAATGTGCTTAATAAATTAGATAGAGAACTTATGATAGTGTTTGAGAGTCTTCATAAAATAAGAATTACTGTATTTCAAAGAGTGGCAACCTATTAGTGTTAAAGGAGTACTACTGAGTGCAGTAGCGGCTAATGTAGCTGCAGGCCACCAGCCTGAAGCAGAGATTAGCAGTAGGCTACAGAGGGCTGGTAAGCTCACTTCCTAAAGTCGGTGGAGTTCCTCTTTAAAGAACAGGTTCAAACTTTTCCAGTCTGTCTTAATTAAAACAATACTCACATGCCCATTGAAAGAGTTATTGGTCGCTGTAATTGTTCTTCCTCTCAGTGTGTGCGTTCCATTTAGTATATTTAATTATCTTGGAGTTTGGTATTATTAGTGCTGCTTGTTTCCATTAACTTTTTTATTTGTTATTGAACACATTGTAATTACACTGTTGTTTGGATGTTAATTTTATTGTTATTTATTTGTTTACTGGTGCTCTGTGAAACACTTTGTGACTCGCTATGCAGCTAGACAGTTTAGTAGTATAATTGTCATCATCACCCTTTTATTATTTTCATTGTTATGTGGTTGCTAAGCAACCTGTGGTGATTTCTAGGTTGCACAGATGTGAATTTATTGGCATTTTACATCTGTGTTATAGATGGCTTGGCCAATCAGAACTAAGGACTGGACCTTGAGTGCTTTCCAGAAGGCAAAGAGGTTTATTATAACAACATTTAAAAAAACAATAAAAAGTAAAATAAAATCAATCAAAATGGATTTTTTAAAATTTGTACAAATAAATACAAATTAATTTAAACAATTAATGACCAGAAATATAGATGGGTGACAAATGAAAGGAAAAACCAACATGAAGTGTCTTCATATGGAGTCAGGCCACCACGAGCCTCCAGAACAGCTTCAGTGCTCCTTGCCAAGTCTGTAGAACTCTACTGGAGGGACAAACACCATTCCTCCACAAGATATTCCTTCATTTATATATACAACCTTTAGTTAATCAAGCAATATCATTGAGATCAAGATCTCTTTTGCAACCTCTACCTGAGTACAACAGATAGAAAAAAAAACAAAGCCAGACATAACAAAAGGACATACAGCATCAGACACAGTCACAGACTTCACTAAATAGATTTGAAGATAAAAGTTTATATTATATAATTAGGTGTTATGGAGAGGTGTGAAACTGGGTTGAGATCTGGTGACTGTAAAGGACAGCATTTTATTTATATCATTTTCATCCTCATCAAACCATTCAGTGTTCCCTGGTGCACAGAAGCATCTGCATTAGATATGTTTCTCCACTCGTTTATTCAGGTTTTTCCTTTAATTTGTCCCCCATCTATATGTTATTGTGCAGTAATATATTTCATCAAAGTAACATTAGATTATCATCTTCATAACTAACAAACATAGCAATACTGTTACATCCTTTAGTATAGTACATCACAACACCTGAATGAGGCAGTGTGCTGATTTGGCTACTGACAGGCAAAATCAAGCACTGATTAGCAGTCCTCATCAGCACATTATGATATATAGACATATTAATAATTCTTCATAAGAAGAGATAGCAAGCCACTATATGACCCCACATTTTTTGTGAAAGGAAAGTATACACTCTGCAGGGATTTCTCCCCTCAGAGCAAAAAAAACAATCTCTCAGATGCCGCACCAGGTCGCTGTCTCGTGGCTGTGTGGCCTCTCAGTGGCATGAGGGCTGAGTGTAGGTTTACAGCACCTTTGTTATTGATATCATTCTTTGTCTCACTTTTCCTGTCTCGGAGAGGCACGGGCCTCTAAGTTTGGCTCGACAGACCCTGCCCTGCTGAGTGCGGCATTAAATATCAATACATGTTTACGAGGGCCCGTAAATACTCGATACAGAGAAGAAGCAATGAAAGAGAGAATGCGGCGCATGTGTCCCATGTGCATGAGGATGGAAAGTGGGGCGGTGGAGGAAAGGAGCGGAAATGGAATAGAGACATAAATGTAAAGGAATATGAAAAGAGCACCTCAGGGTATCAGATAACTATCCACCTGTTGCAGCTGTTGGTTGTGATTCTGTCCTTTACGACCTAAACCATGTCAAGTTTCATAATCTATTATGTAGTACATCTTTCATTTTCAGCAACCATTAATTAAGGATTTTATTTATGTTTACCAAGCACTAACACTGTAGAGTACAAAGTATCCTTTTAAATTTTCATTCTGCTTCATTTTCCAAGTGATCTATTATTCATGATGTGTTAATTCCTAAAAAGATTTAAGGATCCAGGAGTAGTGAAGCACTGTAGACTTAAAGGCAGAGTACGCAGTACCTAAACAAAAGGTCCCGTAAAAGTACACCTCTAGTGACTGTGTGGCAGTATATTTGGGGGACAGTGGGCAGGAGGGGGTGAGTCCCAGCTCCGGCCTTTAAAAGATTAACCCTGAGCCCACAAAGGCACAGGGGGCTATGGGGCCAGGCAGGGGCGTGAGTGGGCCGCTCACTGGTTAAACATTGGCCGTCTTAGATCTCCCGTCATTGTCTAGTTAGGAGCTCTACCCGGGCCCCCGTTAGCAGCGCAGACACATATCTTGGCAGCCGGAGTGAGCCGATACAAAGGCTGTCGGTGCCCGAAAGGCAGAGATGGAGATGTATGGGTCCAGGGTGGGGTACTCGCCACGTGGGGCCCATGGTCGTAAAGCCCAAAGCAGGACAGATTGGACAGCAGAGCCCCCCCTCAGTCTTCTCTTTCTGTGTGTTTCTGCGCTCTGACAGTGATAAACGGGACACACAGCCTTCCAGAACAACAAACAGACACAGCCTCATTTCCCCAATGTGGGTGAGGGCAGGCATAAAGGAGGTGCCATCCCATTAGAGCCTGGGCTCAATGCTGCTGAGGCTGAGGCAAAGAGAAGGGGGGGCATTTCACTAGTGCAGAGGGCCACTCGGCCAGAGGCCCCCAACCAAGAGGGGACAGCTCTGCTGTTTTGTTTTCTCAAAAAAGTGTCATAAAAAACTCTCCTTAATTGGTGCTCCATAAAATTAGCATCTCCAAGCTGATTAGATTTCCTCTCTCCTCAGTTACTATTGTGTCTCTCAGTGACCCCATCCCTGCCATTCACTTTCAGCCCTTTCACAATTTTATTGGGCATCAGAGAAAGAGGAAACTCATGTAAGATTGTGCCCTTTGCCCTCCGCTTCTCCTCCTCCCATTCGAGTTAACCAAGTCTATCGTCCGTTTGAAACAATTGCCTTCTGCTCGGCCGCTGAAAAGTAAACTCATGATAATACATTGAATGTTGTTATGTTAAACTGGCCAGAGGGGATGCCTTCAGTGTCATTTCACTTTCTGGCTTAGAATTTGTGCTACACTTTCAGTGAAAACTATAGTGTTTTTTTGTTTATTTATGGTGCAAGGCACATGCCTTTTCGTCTCCTCCTAAAGCTAACCTCAGCAGAGCTATTTGAATTACCATGGGGGCTAGAGGGAGCGATTGAAAATGCGTCTAAATAGATTAACCACACTTCCTGAATGTAGAGCCATTGTGTCTTGCAAAATCTAGATTGCAAAAAAAAGTTTTTCCCTCAGCAAAACCCTGTTTATAGACATGTCAGAGCGGCACAGACTGAAATATAATCCCATTAACTTTGAATGGCAAGTCTATTACTCTGTTGCATAATGTGTCTCGCACGACATGGATAATCGCCATCTCAGTGGAAATGGCGGTGAGATAAAGGGATTTGTGATGCCTTGACATCTTTATGGATGGAGTAATATGGTTGAAGGGACCATAAGCTCCCCCAGAAAAGTTTGAGCCATCTACTTCCTCCGATCTAAAATGTCATTTAGCGTGAGTGATGCTTGACAAAATAACTTCATTATGGGTCATAATCTCATTTTACTGGATGGATCTGCACTGTACATTTTGTTTAAAATGGAAACAAAGTGGGTCTTAAGAAGGGAAATTTGAGAACAATAATCAGCAGTCAGTGCATTTCTTATTGAGGGATTAACATACTTAAAAATACAGTTTATGGACAATGTTTAGTTTTCAGAATAATAGCGAAAGAGAACATTCAACAAAGAAATTAGGATGGATTATTTTCCTGTGTGCTCACTCAAAGCAAAGTGGAGTGATTTCTGACATCGCCATTATCCGGACAAAGTGTTTTGATCTTAAGGACAGTAATAATAACGATTTCAGATTCATTGCTAACTCCAAAACCAAACTGACGTAGTCTGTAATATATTTACCTTCCTGTATTTCATTAATTAGAGCAAATGCATACCCCTGCCCTTTATCAAGGTCAGACTTTCTAGAGAAAATGAACTCTGTAACAAGGGTCAGGTAGCTCAGAGTGTGATCTGTATGTCAGGCAGCAGTGGGAGGGACACATGAGGTTGTTAGGGCAGGGGGGGCATCATTGATATACGCATATCACGGGGAAAGTGAGGGTTAAAGAGTGGGAACGTCAGCAGACATTGTGATGCAAAGGACACGGGAGGATTAAACCAGGTTCTAATCGGCCCCCTGACCCGGGATCCCTTTGATGCTGCAGCCTTCAGGACGTGGGCCTCCGAGTGGGCTCAGTGTGGCGCGGCCCTGGGACCGGACCACTGCCACGGAGTCAGCGGGATTCTGGGACATGCCTTTGTCCCCAAAGAAAATGTACGTGGCTTTGGGTGGGGCTGGGGGAAAGGTCACATACAGGGAGCATGGGGAGAGAGGGGTGAGATCAAAACAAACAGACTGGGGAAACATATCGGATCACTTTCTCAGCAACTGGTTGGTTACATGATGCATGAATATTATCTTACCTTAAGAGATTGTTAGTTGATCATCTAACACGCCAGTGAGAGACTGTGGTATTATCATAACCTCAAACTGAGAATTATACTATTTGTAGAAAAAATATCGAGACACTGTGAAGGACAGGGTTGTTTTTAACTGCTAAAATGTCTTTTTCTTACAAATGTAACTGTAACTTTTAGCTTCAATTGAGCTACAGACAAACGACTAAGGATTTCTACTTGTGTTGGATAAACTGTTCCTTGAAATATACTGCTGATCCACATCTGCAGTCACAGACTCAGTCTAAGTGGGAGAAGGACATCTTACAGTTGAAAATACCACACAGGGTAAATATCACACCCACAAGATGGATCAAAACTCAAGATCAATACTGGCACCTGTGTGGAAGTTGGTACTCTATTGCCCACACTGTGGCATCACAGCAGTAAAGTCCTTCTGGGAAGAGAAGACCCTCTGCAGATTTACTGGAGATACATCTCACCGTGTGTCCTGTTGGGGCCAAAGAGAGTTTACAGAGAATAACTGGTTAAGACCAGAAACACTTTATCTTACCACGATCTTCACTTTATTTGGATTGATATTTGTCTTAATCTTCCACTTATTTTGCATTCATGTCCTTGACTATAGATTGCTGCTGCTCGTGGTCATCAGTGTATTCCTGTGTTTAATGCCTGCCTGCAAACCTAATTTTCCTCAATTAAGATTTTCTAGCTTCAACTCTGATAAATCGGAGGATGCAGAAACTGGGATATTTCTCAGCAGGCAACAGGTTGACTTAGTGTTTAAACTTGTTTACAGAAGTTGTCGATTTTAATGATGGTTCCAGGAGCAACAAGAGAGAAATAAAGTGAGGGATCAAGTTAAAAAGCTGTAGCCCATCAGTCCCCCAGATCCTTTAATCCAACAGTAAATGATACTTCTACAGCAGAAAACCACAAAAGAGCACCTACTATACATCTGTGCTTTGCTTTGGATGATTTTGGTCCCCTGGTGTCTTCACTATCTTCACATTTGTTGCTACTGCATATTCTACTCCTTCCACTTTGTAAATTGTGTGTACATCTGTGTTATTTTAGAGGTACCAATTCTAAATTTGTGAACAAAAAAGAAGAAAAAGACATTCACGTTTTATCAGATTTAAATGTTCAGTTTATTAAAACATATTTCTTTGTACTATATGATTTTGCACATGGATTTCAGAGGCTATCACAATGATTAACTCCTCAGAGAGGATTGTAAGAGCAAATTTTTAGGAATTCATGCGCCCACTGGTGGTTGCAGTCAAACAAGTCACCATTTGCTTGCAAGAGCGAGACAGAACAGGACACTCCAGGCCCGAGGTAATCTCTCTTTAATGTACCAGCAGTCAAACAACACGGTGTGAGAGGCTGAAGCTGAAAAATAGGATTTATCTGACGTTTATTTCATTCACAGGATCATATTCCTGACAAGCTTTTTAAGATGTCTCATCTTCATGCAGATCTTAATTTGAGTTTTTGCTTCATGGTGTACACGTCAGACATTTTCTAATGCATGATAATAACACAGAATCATTTTAACGTCTATGCTTCAATTTTTTTTATCAGCTGCAGTAAATGAAGTGCACTTTTCAATTTCCCCATTTGACCACACACGCACACACACAAGCTCCCAGCCCAGACCTCTCTGTACTCTGCCAAAGGCTAAGACATTCATTTAAGATAGATGGAGTGTATTCGAGTCACTCATTTCCACTCTTCCCATAAATAATGCAGCGAAGACAGCTGATGAGGCACATTTGGTTGTCAAGTTGAGAGGCAGGCACACTGTTACATAAGAGCGCTGTGGCTGAGGATGTCTGACAAGCCTGCCTTTGAAGAAAGCACTCCCACCACCTTCACCTCCCGCTGGGATTCATCGTCAGCCTCAGAGGGCCTGAACTCACCACCTTGGCCGGGTCTGGAGCTAAAGAGGATGTAACGGGGATGATGAAAGGAAGCAGCAATTTAAAAATAATTCTGAGGCTAAATGATCCCTGAAGGCTTAATATTATTCACAAGGTTGAAACAGGGGTCTATATTTGACTTTATCCTGGATGTGGTTCTGATTCTCTCTGCTTACATATAAAGTCACTGCACCTGTTTAAGCCCGGTTTTGGTGTTTTCTTTTACGTTTTTAATTCAACTAAAGGATCATATGGTTATTTATAGGATAATAAAAGTTGACATTGTAAGATACAGGCTCTTTCTTTCTCTGAGAGTTCACTCATTTGACACTGACATCATCTCAATCCACATGTTACCCACTTCTTCGCATATCTATGCAGTGGATATAAGCCTTTTTTATATTTAATAGCGCAAGTGTGTTTCGAGAAGTTACCCAGACCGAGGTCGGCACGTGCCTCCTCAATCATTTATGAGAGTTAATGCAGAGAGCGAGGGCAAGCAGCAAAAACCTGCTCTCCCGGAAGACCTGTGGGCCTCAAGGAAATTACAAATCAGCAGCACTATAAACCATTCTGCAAGCAGGGAAGAGCTGGCGAACAACCTGCTAGGCTGCTTTCTTTATGCCTGCGTTAGAGAAATGCTGATAAATCCTGAAAGACTGAACCTCCTGTTTGTGCACTAACAGGCCCACAGCAGGCTTTTCAGGTGCTAATCTCTTGCATTTCTGATTAAGCAACACCAGCAGAAAGTTCTGCGTAAACAACCCGACTTCCCTCTGTGCTATTTGTCCCTCCTCGCAGTGTGAATGTTATGTAATCGCAAACTTTAAGTCACTTTTATTTATGTAGGAGACAGGAGAGACGTGTGAAAACAGCAAACAAACAAAAATTAGATTCCAAAAAGTCCTTCAAAAAGGACACGAAGATCATCCACTCAGCTTCAGCTAATTCCCCCCCACCTTTAAATAGCACATCCCCGAGAAGAATCGTCCCATTCTTCCTGGTGAGAGCAGAAGCGGATTATGGAATCCCACTCATATTTGGCAGATAAATTGTCATATTATCGCCTCCCATTTCTCTCTAAATCTACCGCGCTAAAGCTCCTCAACTTTGGGGAAAGGAGACAGCGGCGCTATCCTGGGGCAGAGGAAGCCTCTTTCTCTTCTTTTTCCCCTCCTTCCCTCCTCCTCTTCCTCTCACTCTCTGAAAAGTAATTTAATTCTACTGCCAGTTTATCCTGCAAATAAAAGAGATGAAGAGGAGGAGAGGAAGAGCTTGAGGGGCTCACGGTTGTGTTAACTCTGTCCTCCCTTTTACCGCCTTTCATGCTTAATTACAAAAGCTTGGAGCTAACAGGGATGTCATGATCACAGCTACTGTGTAGTGGTTGTGAAACATACAAATCCCATGTACCTCTGACTTTGTAGCTCATGGGCATCCAAAGGTAGCTCGTCTCATGTGCACAAGCACTTAAAACGCCATTAAAATGCTCACACACGCAGATACAGCACTAGTTTTCAAATTACACCTGCGTATGGCAAAATACAAAAGAAGAAAAGGTTTCAACAAGGACAAGGAATGTAAAACAGAGACTTTTAGACATTTAGTATCAGTCATCACACCCTGACCTTAACCAGCATCTGTCTGGGGTGACCTAACCACGGCCTGACAGAAAAGGTAAGCTCCTGATTAATGATATTTCTCAGCAGTGGAATATTCATCTGCGTACAATCTCGTGCCTCCATCAGCACCCTCGCCCCGGCGCAGCAATGTCACCGTGACTTTGCAGAACCTGTCCCCACTTCAGGACCATCTATTTTATGGTGCGTTTACGGGCGAACAAACATTACGCGCCGTTTCAGCGATCTCAGGGGAGATGGAGAGAGCTGGAGAGAGAGTCCAGAGACAGACAGAGAGGTGGGAGGTGAGGTATAGCACTTGAGAGAGTTTATTGGACTTCACAAGAGTAACTGCATCTTGTGTGCGCGTGTGTTTGCCTCTGTGTTTTGCATGCGTGCGTGTCTAGTTAACATACAGGCTCGTTCAAGGCTACTGGATTGCAGTAAAGCACACCACACAAACACACCATGGTAGCTTTCAAGCTGCTTTGAAATATCTATCTTGTGCTGTCCCCAGCTACTGACAGGGGGAGCTGTGGATCTCCTTTCCAGTCCGACTCCACCATGAGACCAGCAGCAGGTACAGTGAGCAGACCTGACATGTTCTCACGTACAAAATCACACATCAGCATCTCCCGTGTTACATGCTGCGTGACATCCTGTGCAGTGCACTGTAAATGTGTTTTGGTAGATGCACAGATCCTCAGCAAACACAGGGTTTGATTGCAGTTTACATAATTCTAGTTGTTCATTGTGTTAATTGTAAGAGAGACAGAGCGAGAAAGAGAGAGGAAGAGGTAGCATGTTGACATCAAGTATCTCTCTGTGGGGGTTTTTAAATCTCCTGAAACACCCAGCAGTGCAGGAAAGCCACGGGGCGTCCCTGGAGACTGTTTTACCTGCAGTATGTGTAGCAGAGGGAGAGGGGAGATGGAGCTGTCAGCATACCCATAAGAACCAACATGACATAGTATGTATGTGGAAACCAGTTCTAGACAAATATCAGAAATAAGAATATAAGGAAAAATGTTTTTAGTAACCATAAAGATGTAGACGTAGAACAGTGTTTCCCAACCCAGGAGGTTGTAAAAATCAATCTGATAAATCCTGAGACAATTGACAGGTTAGGTAAAAGGATAAATATCATTTATGTGACGCAAACTTATATTTATTTCAGGTGGTCTTTGCTTTTTTTCTTGTGAATTGGATCATTTTACATCTAAAAATTATTCAAAGAAAACGGGAAAAAATCCCTCGTTGGTTGGGATATGGTTAGCCTAGCTTAGCATAACGACTGGAAACAGGGGGAAACAGCTAGCCTGGCTCTCTCCAAAGTTCACTGATTTTCATGTTATATATTGTTTGTTTAATCTGTACACAAGGAGAAATGTAAAATATACACTCCCCTCCAAAAGTATTGGAACAGTGAGGCCAATTCCTGTATTTTTGCTGTAGACTGAAAACATTTGGGTTTGACATCAAAAGATGAATATGAGACAAGAGATCAACATTTCAGCTTTTATTTCCAGGTATTTACATCTGGATCTGATACACAACTTAGAAGATAGCANTGCTATCTTCTAAGTTGTGTATCAGATCCAGATGTAAATACCTGGAAATAAAAGCTGAAATGTTGATCTCTTGTCTCATATTCATCTTTTGATGTCAAACCCAAATGTTTTCAGTCTACAGCAAAAATACAGGAATTGGCCTCACTGTTCCAATACTTTTGGAGGGGAGTGTATATATAGGTGTTATATATACACAGGTGTTACTAACAATATTCACGATGGCTCTGTTCTGTGTGACAGTGAACCAGCATGCACAATACCATCCATGATTATATTTTATTATTTACATCTGTGCTTTTCCTACTGTGACATGTCAGATCGTGAAAAAGGTCTACAGGGCAGTTTGACCATATTCGGGTCAGTGAGCACAGAGTTTAGTATATGTACAGGCACAATGATACCACACCTGGCAACCTCATTGTGAGGACAAGACTCCAGGAGGTCACTTTGTCCAGCTGTTGTGGCCAAATGACCCACAAATTTTAGTTTTTACCTCACTGTATGTGTACAGATTAAACAGATACATGTTCATGAGTGAGCACATTATAACCTTCATGAAGGAAAGATTTGTTGAAGGGCAACATTAGTGCATTAGTTTTAGGCAGAGTTTCAGCCCGCATAGCTTTTAGTCAAGGCTAAGTTGAACTTTATTGGCTTCGTGTAGCTCTTATGGGCCTGAAGTCCTGCACAGAAATGTCTTTAAGGATGAAAAAGGGATTCAGCCCCCCTGGTGTGAGGTACTTTCAGTGCCTGCACTGCTTCTTGGCTCTTGGCATTGTTACGTACGTTTCCCGGCTTTACACCAGGAGGCCACACATCTCTCATAAAAATCCCCCTCACGCTCACTCCACCGTAACGAGCCCAGTACACTGTAGCTTCTATTTTTATGAGCCCGTTAAGCAGAGGGCTTTTACTCCTCTGGTGCACCAGCCCGACACAGTAACTGAAAGACAACTGAGAGTCACATTTTGGAGGGAATTTGATTCATAATTTCACAGAAATATTGATAATTTCAGGGTGAAAACAGCTAGGGAGGAGCTGGGGAAAGCAAGAGAGAATTTGTAGATTCACCACAGAAAGGAGTGGAGCAGGAGCAGTGGTAATGTTGGGTGTCAGCTTGAGTTAGGATGGCCATGTGTAGCTTCCAGTGGCCTCACGCCAGCCAGGCAGAAGAAGAAACACTGTTTTGCTTTCATCTCCTGTTGGTTTGGCTCAGTAATTCTCTGTCATGCTCCATATGTGACTGTAGAAACTGTAAATCATGGACATTTCAGCAGAAGAGTAGAATAAACTGTCTTATGTCTAATAGAAAATCACATAAGAACTTTTTAGATTAATGTCTACATGATAAACAAGCAAACCAGTGAATGAGCCCCAAGCTTTGAATACGATCCAGCTGCTACTGCTCATATCAAAACTACAGTAGGGCCCCCGGGTGGACTGTAATGTATGATCTAAACATGTTAGTGTCAGATAGCTGTGAGCTTAATGGATAATTGTATCATATAAAACACACTCTCTGTGCAGTGAGATGAGGACAAAATCAAACAAACAGACGCATGCTGCATATGGATGATACTGATTCCTCCAGGGAGCAGAGGCTCAGTGGGGAGCAGAGACAGAGAGAATGAGAATCAGAGTTCAGCATATGTACAGGAGAACATTTGACTTGCAAACTGCATCAAATGCAAAACACAATAGAAAGTGTGTGAAAATGGAATAACAGCAGTAGAAAACAGTATGTTGAGTTTGAAGTGATATGATAATTAAGGCTGCAACTGTTTTCACTATTGATTAATCTGCCAATGAATAATTAAATAATAATAACAAAGTCCATAAATGGACCAATCAAATGCTCACAATAGTTTCCCAGTACTCAAGGTGATGCCTTGATCCCAAAGGTTTTATAATGTAAGACAGGGAAAAGCAGCCAATCCTCACATTTGAGAAGCTGAAACCATCAAATCATTGGCATTTCTGCTTGAAAAATTAGCTTAAATGATAAATTGATTATCAATTGGGGACGGCGGCAGCTCAGTCCATAGGAACTTTGCTTGGGGACCGGAGGGTGGCTGGTTCAAGTCGAGCATGGACCACAGTATGGAGTGTGGACTGGTAGCTGGAGAGGTGGCACCAAACCCCTAACAGCTTGAAGCACCAGCTATGTGGCAGCTGCATCACTCTACCATCTCTCCAACTAATGCACGTCCAGGTCCTGTGTGTGTGAGGGCCTATGTGTATGTTTGTACCCAATAACAAACAGAGTGTAAAAACTGAATTTCCCCGTTGAGGGATGAAGAAGGTATACAGCTCTAAAACAGCTGCAAATTCATTTTCTGTCAATAGACAAAACGATTAATGGTTTCCGCACTAATAATAATGATATTTAAATCTAATAATAATAATTATAATGCATGATAATAATGCTCGTGATTGTCCGGTGAGTCCGGTGAGTCTGATGAGGTCAGTTAGCAAACTCGTTAGCTTATTAGCTCCTCTGATCACGCTGATTCCACCGGAATGTATTGATTTCACTGCAGTTTTTTAAAATCCTGGTGTATCCAGGCCTTAAAGGTGCTCCTGTGTTCATCTGTAAAGACTGGAATGGGGAGAAAGGTGTTGCCCATGATGCTCAGTAGTTTGAGCAGCATCCTTCTCACTGATGCTTCCACCAGAGAATCAAGCTTGACAGAGCCAGCCCTCCTGATAAGTTTGTTGATCCTGTTGGTGTCAGCTGCTCTCAGCCTGCCGACAGCACAGCAAAGAACAAAACACTGACCGCCACCGAATGATAGAACATCTACAAACTCCTAATTTGCTAAATTAAAGCCAGACCTCCCACATGAATGTCCCTACAAGTGAGCTAAAACACCATCGTAAAGGTTGAGTTAAGAAGGGTAATAGTTCTCAGGAGAGGAGCTCTTGAGCTTACTGGTAATGTGTCCCAGGAGCAAGTTGCTTGAATCTGTATTTGTTCAGATGTGCAGTGCATACAATATGTTGCAGGCGAGTGTTCAGGCAGAAGGTTGTGGAGTTGAAATAGTCTGTGATGGAAGATTACTGAGGATTACTAAGAAATACTAGGATTTGTTGTACAATACTGACCAAAGGAATACTTGTTGTTTTTTGCAGATTTAATAGAAGACGTATTTCAGGGTCCTGATGGAGTCTTTTAATGGAGGAAATTCATCTCTTAAAGGCAGTTAGTTGGGTGGTTCAGATGGGAGGCAGTCCAAACTGCTTCAAGGTGTTTCTGCCACGAAAACCCACCTCTTAATATATATTATACACATTACTGTTGAATATAAGGCTCACAATGGTAATACCACAGGCAAATTCATGAAGGTATAGGCAGAGGAGTAGAGGAGTAGGAGGAGGTGAGAAACCCTATGGAGAAATCACACAAAGATGAACAATATCAGGCGAGAGATCGGGTTAATCGAATAAATCAGCTCTGCAGGCAGTGTTGCCTACTAGGATAACAAAGAAACCTTGAAGTTTTGTTTCTGAAGAAGAGGTCACAAATCCCAACCAAGCCTAAGAGGAGAAATTTGAACATGTTACAATTCCCTTTTATTTTTATTTCTTTTATATTTTTCAGTTATAACACAGAACAGTTCAGATGAAAATGGGGGAAAGTTACAATACATAAAAACATAATAAAAACAAGTTTCAAAGCTGAATTTATCATCAAACAATGAAACTCCATAAGTTACCAGTTATAGTGGAGAGAATTCAAATAGGATGCTAATAAGATGGTCAGAAACACTGTTGATTGATTGAGTATGAGTCCCTAATAGATTTTTCCAAATTAATCTTGACTAGAAACACGGAACCTGGGAGTCATTGAAGTCTTTTGTCAGTGCACGAACTCAAGAGGCATTCAAAGGAATGTGAACCAGCTAAATGACTCTATTAGTGCAGGTGATAACAGCGTGTTATTGGTGGATTCGTGCTACGGACCGATGCCTGCTGGGAGTAAACGGCTTGCTGGGTCTCCACGGTGATGAGAGGGAGAGTTGAGGTATCCATGGGAGACAGTGGGCGGGATGGGATCCCCAGGGAGCATTGTGGAGGAGGTGAAGGAGAGCTTAATGTCTGCACTGTGTGAGAAAGAGAGATTCAAAAACCCACAGGAGAAAAAGAAACAGGGGAAATACATGTGGAACACAAGACACACATCACGGCATTCTTAATATTTTTAATGACATAAATGCTAAACATATAATTTTATGCTTTGCAGTTCTTTGCAGGGTGAAAATACGTCAAGAAGTCATTAACACATTGAGACAGGTATCATTGCTGTACTGAAACTAAACGTCAGTTTGTGTTAATGTTGTTTTTTTCAAGCTCAAAGAGACAATTTCTTGAATTTGATAGTGTTGCAGTGTTAATTATTACATTTTTCAATTATTTTTGGCCACTTGGGGGCAGTGCAACAAGCTGTAAACACAACATTGACATATTATTGCATTATAAAGTTGATATTGTGTTAGCAAACAGTTGCCTATTTACACATCCAGGCCACATGTAGCAACATTAGCATTCATTTAGAGTTGTGTTTATGGGCACCAGTATTCACTCTCCTTTTAGCTCTTTTTTGTTCTCCACCAACTCCTGAGGGCCTGGCTCTTTAGGCGCTAAATATTTCATTATGTTCACAAGCTAGTTGCTAGGTTTGTCTGTCTGTCATTTGGTGCCTTTGAGACTCAACCAAAGCAGCAAAGTTGTGGGCTGTACAACTAAAACAATCAGCTAAAAGACCCTAAAATGTGCCGTAGAGCTGAAGGGAACTGCATACTTGGGTGATAATTCTCTGTGGATTTGTCACTATAAGCGACACCTTTTACATTACACATAGCGGTTTGATCCATTGTTAATCTGAAAATGTTGACTAGTGCGGCTTTAAACAAACACTACCTCACCAATGTCCATTTTCATTTACACAGCCACAGTTTACTTTATCTAGCCACTCATCAGTGGCTCTGTCGCTGCTCCCTTGTAATCTTCTGTGTCTCGGTTCTGGATCGGGTCTAATTGGCTGCAGTGTGTGTGGCTGCGAACACTCTCTGGAGCCCAGAGAGGTCAGCTAAGTCAGGGTTCATTAGCGGTGGAGCCTCCGCCATATTCCCTCAAGGATCTGTAGGTTCTTCTTCCATCTATACTGTGCTCTGTCTTTCTTTATCGAAGCAGCCACTTACTGGACACGCAGGCAGAGAAGAAAGCACTAAGAAGACAGTCGCAATATCATGCAACTGTCACTCTTACATAGACACACATTAAAATACGAACATATGTGTCCACGATACACAGGAACCTCTGACTGGATTCTGAAAAAATCTTGGTAGCAGTAGTTGCAGTGTGGTGTTTATGTCCTGATCTTTGACCCACCTCATTAAACAACATGTGATCTCTCAAACACACACTATCTTGCTCCAACAGGAGAGAACCAGTAAACACTATGATGCCTTCTGCGATAATGCTCAGCCATGTCCTATTATTAGTTTTCTCATTTTCAGAGATGGGGATGGAGGGAGTCCCAGAGGCTCCACACTTTTCCCACTGTCTCTCACTGATGGGCTTGTGGTGATGGATGAGGTGAGCCCGATCCAAAAGCAGAGAAAATGAAGCTTTCATTAGACAACGTAACCAAGCAGTTGTGAGCCATCTCCCTGTCCCTGTGAGTCCCTCTCCCTGTACTCAGACACATTACCTGCACCCAAACAACAGCGCCTTTTAGATGGAATCAGTGTGTTGTTCTCTTGCAGCCACCTCTGCACTTTCACACATTGAACCTCGAGTCAATTTCCAGGACTGCTTGCGAGAGGGAAGAACTGTTTAAGCTTCAGTAGCTGCTCACTGGTTTCCACTGTGAGTGGGGCTTTAATGTCCTTCCACTGGCTATTTTAGGCACCTTTAATGTAAAAGGAATGTAGAGGCTGGGGACATGAAACGTAACTGGTTATATGGCCAATGATTATTGATTGATAGGAGCAAGATGTCCCTTGGGGGCAAAATCAATAGAAATCAGAGAGGAAGCGAGGTGTTTACCTGCAAAGCCAACATCACTGCCTGTAAAGCTGCAGTGGATATAGGGCTCAGCTTTATGTGGCTAATATCTCTGTAGGGCTTTGCATGCAGGAATGATGTAACCTGGTTAGGGGCATTCACACGGAAATTACTGGAAAATTTCACCCTCTGTCTGGCGACATCTCCGTCCCCAGGGCTGTTTTTGTAGCTCGGTTTTAGCCATGCATGGTTCCTCCCTTTCCATCTGTGCGCAGTTTGGGGTCATGTTTTATTGCAGCGCAACACTTCATGAATGAAATTTTAATGCAATTTTCTCTTGACAGCCTAGTGGAAAAGTTCCTTGCGTCAAGTCCCCCGTCCCCTCGCCCGCTATCTGCAAGTGCACCACGAGTTCAAGGTGAACGAAGTGTTTGGTAACACTCTCTGAGAAGTGGGAGGAAAGACTCCAAATATCCTGTTTGCCTCTTTGATGTTACCCAGAGAGAAGAGAAGAGAAGAGAAGAGAAGAGAAGAGAAGAGAAGAGAAGAGAAGAGAAGATGACCCTGTACTTCACAGGAGATGAAAATTATAGCTGTTTAATTGCTACAGCTGTGATAAAATATTCAGCGTATTATAAAAAGGTTGAAACCACATTTAGAGAATCTCTGTACTATTCTGCCTCACTCCCCCCCTCCCCCCTCAGTCAGACAGCCAATAAGCCATCCTTAAATATTGATAGAAATTTCCTGCGATTTCCCTGGTTTATAAACACCTTTGATCTTCGCTCATTTGCCCTCTCTTGTGTTTTTCTCAAATATATTTTTCCTCTGGAGCCCAGCATTTCCAGAGGAGTTCAGTCATGGTGTAATATCGTGGCTGCAGAGGTGCGTCTCACTCATGCATGAAAAAGTAAACCCATCGGTAGGTCATGTTGACATTTCGCACTTTCACTCTCAAGCGCTTATACTGTACTGCTGTAAAGTACAGGTTGTGTTCAGCTGATGCACTGCACGCGTGTGCGGGGTTACGTCTTAAATCATGGCGGTTGTTACAGAAGCAATGAGGCAGTGCGGCCCTGCTGGCTCTTTATGGGTCAAGCCCGTCGCTGGGGAGGCATTTCAATCAGACCCATTTAATCAGTGACACATTCACGGCCAAGGACTCTGTCTGTCAACACAGGGCTTCATGTAATGACCTGATCATAGACAAGACACCTCACAGCACAATTACACACAGACTCCACACACATCAATAATTCACATGAACACCGGCCGTGCAGTCTTTACTCCAGAGCCATAAACAACGTCTAATAAACTTCAGAGATACACACACTGTGTGACGATGAAAGTGTCGTAAAACACACCCTTTCAATTGCAACAATGAAGAGCAATGCACGGCTGCTGTCTGATGAAATGTGAGGCATTTCTGTTAAAATAATAGCATAAATCTTTGCAGTACATAGAACACTTGTATCTATAGGGGTTGCATACGCACGTAATAAAGCGTGTTTTATGTTGTAGAACAGAATATACTGTAGGTCACCCCTGTACACACACATATAAATGCATCCATTTTAGTAATTGCTTGAGAAAAGAGAAAAGAGGAGATGTAGACTCTTGTTGTAATAAAACACTGGACACTATATACAAACACAGTGAATCAATAAATTGCAGCGTGCATACTATAGGAGAACAACCTCTCTGTCCTCATCATCATGCTCTCTCTTCTCTCCTCTGGACTGGGTTGCACCAACTAATCGTAAATCCATTACAAAGTCTGTGCATAAAGTCCTTCCTAAACTCTTAGTGGCAACTAGCTAGTTTCATACTCATAATTTATTAATCAGGTTGGGTGTTCAAACTTCAGAATTTCTTATTTAGTAAAGACTTCAGTAATGTGTAAATCAGGAAAAGTCTATAGTGTCATCTATTTAAAAGCAGTCAACTATGTAAAGAAGGAGTCACTGTAGCGTCACAAGTGTGAAAACAGTTAACTTCCAAAGTTAACTGTTTTATGGCTCAAAGCAACACAAAGCGGCTATAATTTCACGAAAACAATGTGATAATGTGAAAAGGGTCGCTTGTGCTGATGAACCTGCAGAGAATTATCACCCAAATCTGCAGCTCCCCCCGGCTTTGTGGAGCTTTATAGTGTGTTTCAGGTCATTATTTAGCTGTATGGCCCACAACTGTACTGTTCTGGTTCAATCTCACCGCTCTCAGCATCGTTTTCAGCGAAAAAACTCTAAAAACCCACTGTACACTACCTGCTCAACACCAGACAGCAGACAGACTAGCGACTAGCTGGTCAACATAGTGGAGCATTTAGCAACTAAAGAGTCAGATATTGATATAAGTTGGTAGAGACCAAAAACAGAGTTAAAAGAGGGTGAATATTGGACATTACATTCATCAGGTGGACATAAACGCGACTCCAAATAACTCCACAACTGCTGAATGTGTAAATAAACAAGTCTTTGCTAGTACAAAGATCAACTTATATCAACTTAAAAAGTGATATGCCAGTGTTGCGTTCACAACTCGTTCCCGCTGCCCCAAGTGGCCAGAAAAATGAGTTATTGCGGATGTAACTCCGCTCCTCTGCAAATGTAGGTATTACTGTGTTGTATTTATATCTGCATACATAGAGAAATACGTGTTTTGTGAGTTTTATGAGTTAGTAGCATTCATGTGCTTTAGAATGAGTGGAAAATATCGCAAAACGTTAAGTTTGACGTTATTAGTGCTGAATTATTAGTAACATTTAGTAATTGTGTTGTTTTTGTAACTTAAATGTAATGTAACATCTTCCCAGTTTACTTCATTGTCAAAGAGAATATTTAATAGTGTTACTATCGTATTATATTACCTCTTTTACTCCTCCATCTAAATGAGTCATATATGCATTAGTATTACTGTCGCAAGCTAACATTAGTTTTGTCAGCTAGCTATGTAACAGTTACACCCGCAGTTACTGAGTGTAATTATTTACTAACTACTAATCTCTACATAAAAACTAATTTGTGAGGTGCAAGCCATTTTGATTTAGTGAGGTATACAATAAATCTCCATTTAGCAAACATTTAATCAGCTCAGTTTGACAAGCTGGTGCAACCAGCTCCTGATTCACAGGAGATAATAGGTGAGCGTTTTAAATTCTCTGTGTGGGCACAACTTAAGAAAGGCGTGTTATGAACTATTTATTTGCAGTTTTCACAGTGCAATATGTTGCACAGCTCCCTCTGTCTTTCCGGTGTCTGAACTCTTGTGGTTGTTAGATGTGAGCAGCTGGTGGAGTGTTAGACTGATGAAAGCGGGATGACAGCGGGATGGAGGGATGGAAGATGGAGGCAAAGTGGAGAGCAGGGTGCGGGGGGGGGTTGTATCAAA
Source organism: Oplegnathus fasciatus (assembly GCA_003416845.1). NCBI lineage: Eukaryota > Metazoa > Chordata > Actinopteri > Centrarchiformes > Oplegnathidae > Oplegnathus > Oplegnathus fasciatus. The sequence continues at coordinate 786,799 of NTHP01000037.1, forward strand.
CGCTAGTCTAATGAGCCATCTGTAGTGGCAGCCCTGTGGAGACCACTCTGACCTGCTCACTTCAAAAAAATGTTAGCCACCACGCAAGATGACACCCACACACCGCCGCATGTATTCAGTTCTTGGGTTACTACATGGTACATTGGGCCAATATTGTCATTTTACTTCAAATCAACTGATAATGACAATTATATTATTGAAGTGATCGATCGGGTCATTTAGAGGCAGAATTGAAGCATGAGCTCAGAGGACATAAGCTTCTCACAGCAGAACAGAGTCGTGTTACACTGACCACAAGAAAGTGACTGTGATAACTTTGTTAACTAATGTGTGTTCTGTAAGTGTCAATAATTGAGCAGCTCCAGTAGGCATTTAACACAGTATAATATATAATTATAAAATCTATGGGACTACATTGAAAGAAGGCACTTTTGGCATTGAAAAGTGATTAGATAAAAAACTAATAACTTACTACCACTTTTTTCTAAATATTACTTCCTTCTCCCCTTTCCACTCCATCATGCAGCCCTTCATACAGTATATCCATCAGCTTTAGTGAGCCAGGTTACAACCCACTGCCAAAGAATCATTCCCCCATTAAGGTCTTAATAATCACCCTCTGGGACATTGAACTGACAGAGCACGATATAGAGGGAAAGACAATTGGTCCTCAATGCACCTAAGGGACTCTGAGTTCCTAGTTGTTCCTAGTAAATCATAGCAGCGTGAGCACACTTTCAAGGACTCATGTGCTTGTAGGTCACTGTATCCATGTAGATGAGGGCAGTGGGTTAACTTAAAATGGCCAAATTTGGCAACAAGTGAATGTATACATGACTAAAATTGGCTATTATTGGCTATTTGGCTTTAGTATAAGTCCAGAGATCGTGGTAAAAGAAAGAAAATGTGATTTTTTCTGCATTATGTTAGCGCTTTACCATCAGTTTTCCAGTGAACCGACGAAGAGGAGCCAGTGTTGCATCTCCTTAAATATCAACTGTGTCAGCTCCGCTTTCATGGAAACATGGTTATCAACCATCCCTGCTGTGCATGTGTACAGAGGCAGAAATAAGCGTCTTCTCACAGGGAGGCACGATGAATAGGAGGAAGCTGAGGAAGCAAACGTCGGCCTCTGTGCTGATGCGGAGCTGAACACTTAATGGAATTATTGTGCTCGACGCCCTCCAAGAGCAGCCAGCAGCCACATTATCAATGCTTAGGTTGAACAATCCGGTGCTATTTTCTGTCCAAAGGCTGAATACCCCAAAGCTATGGAAATGGGGGGGGATTGCACACAATGTGGCATAAAGGGATGCCGAGTCCTTTCTACTTTCATCTCGAGCCAGTGACAGAGAGAGAGGGAGGGACGGGTGAGCTGGAGGCTAAGAAGTCGATTTGTCAATTGGAGCACTGAATGAACGCCTCATCGATCGAGGAATTGTGATGATTACAGGGTTCGCTGCTGTGTGGTAATGCAATAGGCAAAGCCATCACAGCCTGTACTGTTATCAGGCCGAATGATTTAGACCCTGCCTCCTTAATGACTGCCATCCATTCCATTCAAATGGCCGGCAATTTATCTAACATGACTCTGCCACGCATGAGTAAACAGGAGAGCACGCATACACAGATGCTGTGCTCTGTCCTGTGAGTTGCGTCTCGCACACGAAAAGGCAGTCCAAGAAGTTGTCATCGCCCCGTAGCTCTGAATGATAATAGGCAATGAGGGAAATTTACAGCAGGCTGAAGGCACTTGTGTATGTTTTTAATCAGGCCATGTCTGAACATTCACTGTGGAGCTGTCCTGCCTCTGGCAACATATCATCAGGGTCCGAAGCACCTCTGAGTTGGTTTAAGAATAAGATGAATGATGATTCAGAGCACTCAAACCTCTTTAACATAGCCTTCATGATTAAACACACATGCATTTTTTAAGCAGCCTCCCCACAAATGAATTACCTCGACCGTCAAACAGTGCAAGTGCTCCCTAAAGAAAGATGAAGGAGGGAGCAGAGTGGAGGGCGTTCAAAAAAATGACATATTTGCCGCATTGCTATTCATGGTTTTCGCCCCGTCCATTAATTATGCTCCAGAGCGGTCCTCAAGAAATGAGCCTGTGTGAAGAGCTTCTCTATGTTGGACAAAAAAATGAGTCCTTCTCGGGATAAAAGCGTCGACTCACCACGGTCCACAAAGTAATTAAGGCTCAGACATTAATAACTCTGGCAAGAGGAAGAAATTAAATGAAACACAGAGAGGATTTATTTCCTCATTCCAACTTCTATAGTGAATCTTATTTAATCTCTTTCACGCCGGCGTCTATTTTTAAAATTGCTCTCTCACTCTGTTCCTCTCTCATTCTGTAGTGCCTTTAAGGAAAAGCCCCAAACATTCCTGATCAATAATGTGCTGGCGGAAAAAATAATTTATTCTTTCTTTTTCTGTTTTTCGCTTTTACTTGCAGTTCCCTCGCTCAGATCGATGGATCTCAATTCCAGCAGCAAGGCATCTTTGTCTGAGGCTGTAACACTCCCACCGCGGGGGCAGCAGCACTAGAATACAGTAATGTTCATCTAGATAAATGGCCACAAAGATGATATACAGCTCCATATATAGCTCCATATATACTGTATTGCCCTGTGTTAGAGTAGAATGGCTAATAGTTTTGTCCTGAGGGTTAATCAACTCACCATCAACACAAATGCCCCCTCCTCATCGTTACCTTGACATTCCAGCTAAAGCACCTTTATTACTGCTGGTGTAATAAGCGTGTATTGAGAATAATGCCGGTGGCAACGCTCTGTTGTTGCTCCCAGAGAAAGTGGGCGTCTGTTATTATTTTGGGGAGCTATCAACGTGGAGTCCTCCCATCACAGGGCCACCATTAGTATTCCTGTGCTGATGTTGGCAGTGATTAGAGGTGGGGTGAGAGGGTGGCTGGGGAAAATGGAGGGGTGGCTCAGAGAGGTAATGGGTGGCTGACTTACAGCCAATGATGAAGGAACGACAACATTAGCTGACAGAGGGTCTGGGATGGAGGCCAGCCTGATCGGATCAGGTGCACACATATTCGGCTTTCCCACCAACACGGGGCTGGTGCAGGTGAATCCGAGGAATATTTCTGTACAGTCGTGCACATCAAGATTTACGTCCAATGGCAACATTTAGTGCCAGTGCAGGAAGCAATCTTTCCCTAACCTTAACCGTGTGCTGAAGAAAACACAAGAAATAAAGACGATATTGGACATGCAGAATCTTGCATTAACAGACCAGCTCTAGTAGTGTCTCAAAATACAGTTTGTGAGCTGCAGCACTGACCCCTTATCAGTAGGCAGCGGTTAATTGATGATCAGTAACGAGCAAGCACCTCCATACACATATCTAGAAAATGTACCCTGTAATTTTTATGCAGAAGGAAATTAAATTTGTTGAATCAACTGCTTTAGAAGTTAAATTCTGTGAATGAGCCAATTTCAAGATGTGAATAAACAAGAGCAGTGCTTTGATTTCTTGTGTCTAAGATGGATCCTAAATGTTTAGCCGTGACAACATTTCAAGACTATCAAAACTGCATATTGTACTGTAGTGAATTTAATGATTGATGCATGTCACTACTGTATGTTGCTGCAATAGGTTACAATGTTAAAGCTACTATAATCAGCGTTTTTAATTGTAACAATGGATCAAATGACTATGTGAAATAGGTCACTCATGATGGTGAAGAGAATTATCACCCAACACGGCAGTTTCCCTCAGCTCTACGGTGTGTTTTAGCATCTTTTAAAGTTGGCTTATTGATTCTGTTTTCCGGGTTGCAACTTTACTGTTTTGATTAAGTCTCGCTGCTCTTATCTGCGTTGTTTCTACAGGCAGCAGGCAGTTTTTTTCATCAAAAAAAAAGCTCTAAACACCTACTGTATACTCTACCAAAAGACAGACAAAGTTAGCAACTAACTGGTGAACATAGTGGAGCATTTAGCAAGAGTTGGAGGAGAAAGAAACTAAAAGTGAGTGAATACTGGACTTAAATTCATCAGGTGACAAAAACATGACTCCAAATCATTGTTAATGTTTCTCTGTGTCTGCTGGATGTGTAAATAGGACCCTATTTGCTATATCAACTTAAAAGGTGATATTCTGCCACCCCAAGTGGTAAAAAAAAATATATTAATTGTCTAAATCTAGTGGTACCATAACCGTTTAAGATAAGATAATGTAAGATAAGATGAAGTTTATTTCTTAACAAATAACATACAGTAGCAAAGGAAAATCCCACAAAGCTACAAAATACTACAAGATAAACACATGAATGCAGTCTTTTATGTGCCTTCTGTGATATCACCTAGCCTTTGTGTGTAAATCTGTTTCCATTATGCTGCACTATCTAAAGAGATACATTTGATATCTCCCTTTGTGAACATCATAAAATGAATCTTTCCAACATAAAAGTCCACTTGCACACACATGCAGGCACGCATACATTTTTGAGCATATCAATCAAATGAGAACTACAGTCACATTGAAGTGTGCTCACAAACAGATGCTCACCCTGACAGAGACATAATTTAGTAACATGGTGGAAGGTACACTCCATCACTGGGTTGTAATACAGAAAACACACACACACCTACACATTATTTATCAACAGACATGGTTTATTTCATCAAATCAAACACTCACCTTTTAATATATAGATAAGATGTAATTAGCTACTATTATATAAATGAGATTTTAGATGTTTTTAGTTCATGTTATTATAATCTGGAATAAATAACCGGGACACAAATGAGCACATCACTCACTAGAGCACTGACAAGAAAAAGTAACTGACTGTATTCCTACACTTGGCAGTGTTCAGTATCCGCTCAGTTTATTTGTATGCAAATCA
>NTHP01000037.1:812229-822838 GCA_003416845.1 Oplegnathus fasciatus
TATGGGTCAGGCTCTAATCACAACCACTTCATTAAGCCCCTCCCCCTTATTTGGTGTTGTTGAGCCATAGAATAAAATGCTTATATTGATCACTGTGGCAGATTTCAATGTAAAATTCCAAGTAATTTTTCACACGATGGTTCTTTTATTTCATACAGAACCAAACAAAAATCAGGCTTCTCATTCTAGCCAACCAACATAACAATGGTCGCCAGCAGATTTGAACANAAAAGAAATAAAGAAGAAGCATTGTTCTTGTATTGCAGGGCAGCTAGTCAGTTCTAATATTACAGGTCAGCATTAGTGCAAATAAAAATGCAATTAAAATGTTATTTGTTCTAATATAAGCCTGCTTGGATGCTTACCATAGAAAAACTTGGAATACTTGGAAGAGCAAAGAGGTTAGATTTTTACTTTTATATTTTTATTTCATTTATCTTTTTGTTGCTTTATTTTTTGTACTAAATGCATCAACTTAAAAGTATTTTACTTTTACCAGAGAAAAGGCTTTTAGGATGAGGACTAACCAATGAGTTTGGCAAATGCAACGCTGTCTCACGTAACTAGTTTGGCCGCAGTTGCTGGGGTGGAGCAGTTGGTCCTGAACTGGTCTTTTTCTAACATAACCTGAAACTCCACATAATAATGTAGCTCGCTAATGATGTGCTCATTGGCCTTAGAAAGTATGTCTAACGATTGCAGCTTACATTAGAGCAGATAAACAGAGGATGTTCCTTGTATTTTTGTTCTTGTGATTTTGGTTTGGGAAAGGTAATTAAAAATAAACTCCACTCTGCAAACTCTGTAGTGCATCAGTCTTACTTCCGCTCCATGTGCAACGCTTTGACACATGGAGAAATCCAAAGCTTGACAGACCTGCCATGCCTGGTTACTGTTGCTAAGTGGACAATTGCAGCTCAGGTGATGGGGTTAAGCGAGTGGTCAACTGAACAGTCACCCATGCACACACATGTTTACATACTGTACTTGGCCACATGTCACTGTACTCACAACCAATAAATGCAGCCAAACAGCTCAATAATTTGCCATCAAAATAGTCCAAAATAAGAAAAACCTGACAACTGCACTTCAATCTATCACTGCCAGCCTCTGCTTTTGTATAATCCAACAGGCGTGTGCTGTCCCACGTCTCAACAAAACATGTTGACAGATAAAATTACCCTTCATCAAGACGTCAGAATTACAAAACCAACAAACAAGAGTAATTTGCTTCAGGAGACAGCACACTCACAAAGACAGGCATTTACTCTTTGCCCGTCAGTGGTGGCTGTGCTTTCTGTCGCCGTTAAAATTCATTTAGTTTAATTTTCGGTCAGTTTAAAAGCTTCACCTTCCGTCTTCTGCCATAAGAAGCTTTGAGTCAGTGAGCTGCTGCCAGTTCAGATTTTCCCCATTTTCAGACGGGAGCGTGTCTTCCCACAAAAGCTACAAATGAACTCAGAATCTGCAGCGCCGTAATGGGATTATGAGCAGGAACTCAATCATCCAAGAGCTACAGTTGCTGCACATGTGAGCAGAACCAACGCATTCGCTCCTCCTAACGTGTCAACGGTGGGTGCCAATCAAAATTTTCAGACTAAGACTAAAGAGGGGGAGAGAAAGTAGAGAAGTTTTTTTTAACTTATTCCATGTGTGAATTATAATACTTCTCTTCCTCTCGCAGGTTTAATCATACCCTCACCTGCCGTCACAGCTCAGTATTTGTTGTGTTTCCTCTCCCTGGGCCAGAGTCCCAATCCTATCAAGCTGAAACAGGAACAAAGACCGCTATCCCCCCTGCTTCCTACTCCCTCCATCCCCGCTTCCACCCCACACCAATCTCTAAAAAATCCCCTCTTGGTCCTGGTCCTCACCCCTGAGCGACCTGCCAGAGCTCATAATCCAAACTCATTTTGAAAGGCAGAAAAGTCCCGGTAAGCTCCAATGTCGCGTCAGGAAATATTGGTGCGTGTAAAATATTCATGCCAGGCTGTTGTAGTTGCTGTTTTATTCTGTGTTTAAGAAAAAAATGCTATATCAGGCTGTGGATTTTAGCAACTGTTTTGGACTTTTTTATAATCCTCTGTGGCCGTGGTGCTTGGTCAGATGGAGTTCTTACTTTGTGACTAAAAATGATAATGGCTGAGCTTCATGCCTCAGCAATTTCAAATTAAATGCATAACAAAATGTCTGAATTGTCTCAAACAACCATGGACTAATGCCCCCTGGCTGCAATATACATAGGATTTTATATTCTACATCAACTAAAAATGAATATGTGGACCATAATAGAGGTTCAGGATTGAGGTTATTTGCTGACTTTTGAACAACCACCTCATAATGTTGTCGTAGCGGCAGCAGACTAAGCAAGATATCCAAGATGTGTTTATTCCCAGCCACATCCTGCAGCTCCTCTTGGGGTATCTTGATGGCATTCCCAGGCTGGATTGGAACACTTTAAGATATACAATGTTAGATACAATCCACATTTTTTTCCCCCTGATATTTATCATCAACACATTTTGCATTGCATTTCTCAACTGTCAGTGTTTTCTTTGGATTTTTAGCCCATGAAGTTTGAACTTTTTAAGTTGTTGCTTTTATCTTCAAAAGTGCTTCACTTCCTGTGCTGCAGACAAGGTTATAACTACCATTGAGGACACTATGGTTATGTACTCTGTGCTTTTTCTCGGACTTTGCAACATGGCGGGAGTATACAATGTGAAACTTACACGTCTTGGGTTTATTCTTAGTATGGAAAAGGCAGCATTTATAGCTTAATGTAACAAATTAAAATTTACAGAAAACAAAATTCAACAGTTAATTCAATAATTACATATTAAAAATCTGAATAGTAAAAACGATAGAGACTTTATTTTTGGTGTTGGGTCAAATTTTTCTGAGGGGATAAAGGTCTGTTTTCTGTTCGTACGTTCAAATTGAGCCTAGCTCTAACGTAAGCGTTTACTAAGAGTTTTACGCATCACTAAATTATAACTCTTGAAGGTTTTGAATTTCATTTCACAAAAATAACACAACATACCTCAAATTACAAAACATAATGCTGATAGCATTTGCCTAATGAGTAAATAATGTTAGTTAGGTCAACAAAATCGAACATTTCCCCTAATTCTAAACTGTGTGAATACTACTAACTCTGAAACATATTTCTCCATGTATGCATGGATTTATGAATAGCTAGCGCGACCCAATCCTGGTGGGTTAACTACTGTAGCTGGCGTGCTAATACACTAGCGAGCTGGGACATGCTTGTGCTAGTCAGTCACAGTATTTATATCTTATTTCTCTTTTGTCTGTACTGGGCCATTTACTCCACCCTGGCATTTTATTAAGACTTTTATTGAGGAGCGAACAAGCTAATGAGCATGCTAAATGCCGACTAACAGACAGTTAGAAACAACTAACAACCATGACTGCGTCGTCAAATCAGTTCTCCCCTTTGCTCTTGTCTTCAGTGTCTTTCAACACATCACTAACCTGTCAGGTGTGACCCAGGCCTTTCTTTCATTATATTAGCAGTGAGCTGCACAGTCAGAGCCTAAAGTCAGTGTTAGCAGAAGGGACAGTTCAAAGAGCTGGATAAGCTGAGTGTAACCTCTATAGCTTTAGACTAATGTTCCACTTCATGGTCCCCCGGTCCCCCTTTTGAAAAATGATTACAGGGACCATACAAATCCTTTTCCCTGACCAAACACAAACACCACCACACATACACTGAGATAAACAATGTCCCTCCACTGGGTTGAAGCTCACAGGAACATAGATGAACTAGAATGTCCATAAAGACATCAGATTTATTGCTGATTTTCTGCTTGATCTGCGTTTAATGTAGAAGACTGTAAAGTATCAGTGAGGCCAATTTCCAGAAGTAAATTACTCGCTTGGGCTGAGTCCTTTATGCGTTTGCTGAGTGCTGAATTTAAAGACCATTAACATTATGTTGGCCAAGGAATTTGAGAGATCCCTGAGAGTCAAACCCCCCCCTCTACCCGCCCTACCCCCCCGGTGTGGAAACTGTTGACAATTCAGTGGGCTGCTTTTGTGCTGCCTGGGCTTAAAATGAATGAAGCAAATTTGCCTTAGCTATGTGTGCTCCTCCATTCTGTAGCACATTTTGTATGATTATCAGTCAGGAAATCACATTGTGTGCTTCAGATGCATTTCTGAATTGGAAACACCTTGTTGATGCTCACAGGTGTCTGCGATGAAAGTGATTTCCAACTGCATAAGCAAGCCAGAAGTGTTATCAAAGTTTGTTTGCAGAAATGGTGGAACATGAGCATTAACAACCTATCACCTAAGGGTCTTATATTTTAATTTTGCAGTTAGTCAAGGACCATATTCATAAATGCAAATTTATGAATAGACAGCCAAAGAAAATGGGAATTTATATCCACACAGAAAACCCATCAACACTCATCATTTGTAAAATATGTAGTAGTTTCAGCCTTATTTTAATGCTTTGTTGTGAATTGATGCAATGACATTAGTACAGATGGACGGATCCATTTTGAGTAGCTCTATGATGGCTACAACAATCGTATTAGCTGAATACACAGAAATAAAACAAGAGCCATGGACATGTTTTTTTAACTTTTATTGCAGTATAAGTTTGTGTTTGCTGTGGGCAGAGATTAAAGAGGAGGAAAGTAACTGAAAATCTGAAAAGTAAGGAAAGGAGTGCATGCATGCACTATTTTTTAAAATCTTTTTTTGCTAATGCTTAATATTTGTTGCATGTTTGCAGTGGTTACCATGAAACAGGCCCAACTGCAGCACATTTTATCAGGTCTTCGTGTGAAGCAAACATGATCGGTGATGATCATATTTTCTTGGCACACACAGTGGGCCTCCTGGCTGAGCATCTTTCGCCATTCCAGCGTCCGTGAACTGGAAAACACACAACTGGAAACATCAGCTGTGTTGTTATGAGCTACATGAATTAAAACACTGACTCTGTCTACCTCTGTGCACTTCCATCAACCCAGTGAAATCCCCTCTAGAAGGTCAGTCAAGTGGGAATAAGAAACAATTACCATCTTTCTGTCACTCAGTATTTGTTTCATCCATCCATCCACTGATCCATCCATCAGCTCTCCACTCAGCTGCTTTCTGAATGAATAGAGTTGTTCAGTACTCACCTTACCCGTCTTGCCCCCGAGCCAAAATTGTACTCTGAACATGCTTTGCCTGAACATCAAACACAGCACTCTGTCGTATTGCTCAATAGACAGGTTTCCATCCAAATGTGGTTGCAAATTTTAACCAAATTTTGAGAAAAACAGCAAAAGAAAATGGGAATTAATGTGCATTTCCATCTACTACCGTTATGCGATTATTAGGAGCTGGTTTGTCGAGAATAGCTGGTGGTGCTAATTTTCCAGTCAGGTGCCGAGGAAGAGGTGCAGCAAGATGGTGTAGTTAAATGAGCGCTTGTCAAACCTCAAACAGTGAAAAACAATGTAGAAAACGAGATGGAAATATGGCATGTTTGGTTATGTTTGCTCGATGTATTACATTACAGTCTCCTCATCGATCCACACAAATCTGATGTTTGTGTCTGTCAGTGACCTTTAAGTCACATGCTTCATGTTCTTCATGATTTATTTGCCAAGTCTGTTTCCATTGCACCAACTTTTCCACCTCACCCAAGCGTAAAAACTTTTTTGCGATATTTCAAGATTTTTCAAAAAAAAAGTACCAGGAACTATCCACGATGGAAAACCAAAAAAGAACAATTCCAAGTGAGTCGAGTCGAGTCAAGCCGTACTATGCAGTGGAAATGCGGCATAAGGCTAGTTCAACTGCAGCACATAGAGGGGTGAGCTGAAGGAGTCGGGCGAGAGGAGAGGAGAAAGAGGTTCTGCTGTAGATGGTTCAGTGTCGGGCGGCCTGGTTACAGCAAGCCTTTGCTGTTGTTTCACTACTCCATCTCCAGTTGTTCAGGTCAGTTCAGGAGAAAAGGCAGCGTGGCATGAAGCCAAGAGTTCTGAGCATAAAAGCGGTAGAGAGGAAGAGAAGCGAGGAAGAAAGTGGACAAGAGATGTCCAAAGTAGTTACAGTTTGGGGTTAAAGGAGCAGCGACCAGGGGAGTCTTTGCACCAACACTAATGTTGCACCTCTTTTAACAGATGTTCCTTTACTTTAGACATATCTTGTATGTCGTACCAGATATAAATTTGAGAGTAGTTTTTCTAAAACAGTCATTATTTATGCTGTTAAATGACATCAAACATGACATGTCTAGAACAGTAGAAATGGAAGTTATCCTGATTAATTATTACAGCTGCGATATACATCAGAGATATCATTTAAATACCAAACCTTCAAAACATTCCAATACATATCAGAATCAGGTTTTCTGAGACTTCAGGCTGAGTTTGTGCAGATCTTGGAGGGAAACAGTCTTGGAGTCAACTTGGTTTTATGGCAGAGGCCAGGAATGCTTTTGAAGCTGGACTCCTAATAGAAAAGGGATCATCCAAAAAGATGTCTGTGTGTATGTTATCAGATGCTGACCTCCTCTTTCACACACACCAACATCCTGTTGGTGACTCACTGTACGAGGAGAGGTGCAGAGATGAAGAGGTCAGAGGTCCGGTTTAGGGGGAGCAGTGAGAAGCAGTTTTATCGGTGTGTTGCAACCCTGTCGCTGTACAAGAACCTCAATATTGGACAATTCTTCAATATTCAGGATTATGTGAGACTGTTCTCCCAAGAGCTCCCTGCACTCTCTCCCAATATCTGCGGATGCATCCTATTTTTTACTTCCTTCGCTTTGTTTTTGTTTCCTCACTACTACTGTTATTAAATCTACTGGACGCCGTCAGTACAGTGCGCAGATGTTTTGTCTGACTTCCACAGGATTAGAACATGTCCAAAACTGGTTCTGGAGAATGTGCTCTGTGTACAACATGTCAAGAAAAATGTTAACATTTGTTCCCCAAATCCCCTGCAATTAAATGGTAGTCTGGCTACAACACTGCAAGCCTCAGTGAACATTTGGCTAAAACTTGTTAAAAAAAAAGAAAAATATGAGTACCAATGAAAATGTTCCAAGTGGATTTTCTCAATGACTGTAAAAAAATTGGTGTACTTACTTACAAATGCATTTCCTGCCACTTTGTACCTCGACATTTCAGAGGAAAATATTGTACTTTACTTACTGTAGTTACTTTACAGAGCTTCTACACACAATACACATGATCAGTATATAAAATATGATGCTGTGATACAGATTAAACTACCTAAGAGTGTATTAAATTCTTATAATCTGCTCCACTTCGACTAAATACATCAAGCACACATAAATATATCAGCAACAGTAACCTAATAATACAGTATAATATATAGTAGTGTGCAGTAACACTCACCGGGGCAGTTTATTTTGCTAATAACAATCTTTTTGCATTGTTACAACTTGAGTACAAGTAAAGGATGTGAATACTTCCTCCACCACTGCCGCTGGCGGACACATTATTGTGGTGGTAGAGGTGTTTGATACAGTGCATCTCTTTCTGTACAGACTCTGCCTCACTCTCACTCTCACTTATACACACACACACACACACACACACACACACACACACAGGGGGAGAGCAGTAGCCTACAGGAGAGTGAAGCATGAAAAAAAAAACCCAGCACAATAACCCCTCCACCACCAACAGTGTTCCTCTGAAGCACGTCAGAGGCAGCAGGCTATGAATCGAGGTGCACAGCGGGGTGAAGGAAACACTTCTTGGGGACACAGCTAGGGGATAGTGTCGGTCTCCTGACTTGGGGCTTAAACTCCCCCCAACACACACACACACACACACATATCCCGGAAAGCTTCAAGTCCACAGCGCGCTGCGGGGAAACCATCAGGTACTGTATGCAGACTTTATCCACTTCTCTACCCGCTTCATCCTGCGCTCCCGGTGCTTCTGAAACAATGTGGGTGGGGGGCGGGGAGGGGGTTCAGCTCGGTGGCAAAGTCAAGAGGCACGTGTTAGTTTTGGAAGTGGAAAAAGCAGTTCAAAGCAGAGACTTTATCTTTGCACAGGCGACTGTTTGCGTGGGCCGGTGTATGCATATTTAATCGAGGAGTGGGCAGCAATAATTCAGAGTACTGGCTCACCGAGTGGGCAAGTAAAGCAGGAGGATGAGAGAGAGAAAGCAGCCATGCTCGATCAGAGGAGAGGGCTTTTGGTGACAAGTTTGCATTTGATCAACTGGGCTCGTCCCGCGCTGCTGTGCTTCTGGAGGCCTGGAAGAAGTCTGATTACTAAATTATTACAGCTGTTATTGTTTGATGGCCGGCCTCTGCGTTTGTAATGGGAGATATGCGGGATGGAAACTGGGAGAATGCTGCTTCTAAACTAAAAGCAGGCCATAACTATTGAACAGCAGAAAACATTGGATCAGGATTATAGGCCTGTAAGTACAGAACATCCTTAAAGCTTCATTTTACTGCAGTTTTTTTCCACTTATATTTTCTGGATTATTTATCCGGGCTGTCTCTCAGCCTCCCTCTCTCACTGTAAAGCCTTCAGGAGTCAGTGTGGCAGGCAGGGACAGTCCAGGCGCTCATATACAAAGCCAGCACGTTTCACTCTGTCTGCAGCAGCCGAGCGGCGCTGAGCACCACCTCCAGCATCACCAGCAGCAGCAGCAGCAGCAGCAGATCGGGGAGGGTTTTGGAGCACAGTTGGAGGACCGACGACGCAAACGAGCAGGCTCCAGGCTCGAGACCAGTCGATGATAATGCTCACCGGCCGGTCGCCGGTCGCTGGTCGCCGGTGGCTCGGGGACAGTCGAGGCTGTTGAATGAGCGGAGGTGTTGCTGGAGCGCTGTCCGAGGTGCTGAAAGGCAGCTCGCGGACCGTCGTCGTCCCCCTTTTTCCCAGTCGAGACGATACGCATGAACTGACGTGAATGCCGAGCAGCAGCAGCAGCAGCACACAGCAGCACACCAGTCCGGCGGTTAACGCAGCACCTGCGGCCAGAGTAAATGGGACCGCACGTCGTCCGAGCGTTAGAAAGATGGAGAGATTTTTCCTGCTCGCCCTCAGCTGTCTCTGCGTCTCTCGAGTCACAGCGGGTAAGTTTATGTTTATGTGCAATTCGAGGGATGTTTCCGTGGATTTCTGGAGCAGCAGCCCACAGAGTGATGTTTTTTTATTGCCTAATTAAACAAAAGCATGGAGGGGCTGCATAGACATGTGTGTGTGTGTGTGTGTGTGTGTGTGTGTGTGTGAAACACTGCTGTCTTACATGGAGCTGTGTTGTGTGGGCTTTCCATTTGAACCGGTGTTGTTGTGAGACGTTGCGTAGTCTGTTGTATTTGTGGAGAGGCAGGCTGTGTTTGCGGGCTACTAGAGGCATTTCTGTGTTGTCATCTAATGAAACAAACATGAGGGGTCACAATCAGCGGTTTGAACAAGTCACAGCTGAGAAATCTACATGGAATCAGACAGTTGTCATGTGGATTCATTAAGATTAGTGGGGCTAAATTGACCTATAAAAACTATGTTATTGTGTGTGTGTGTGTGTGTGTGTGTATGTGTGTATGTGATGTGAGTCCAGCTGACCTTTGAATCTCATTTCAGGCAGGTACATAAACTGCTACACACACACACACACACACACACACACACACATTTACAAGCTCTAACGTTGACCTGAGCTGTGTATTAAAACTGTCTGTCACTGTGAGAATCAGTTTTAAATGAACATTTGTTGACTGCTGATCATCACAAGACATTTTCATCCAAAGTGTGACTGTAATGAGCTGCCGCTGGCCACTAGAAACACATGATTGGACTGCTGAGGAGCGACAGTGGTCCTTTCACATAGATCCATGGAAATGCCACTGATGTGTGCTGTGCCTGTGTGTGTGTGTGAGTGCTGATGTACTGTATGTGTGCATCTATAAAACATGCTTTTTAGAGCCCTAACTACACACACACACACACACACTCACACTTTGACCACTCACTGCCACACTTCACTCTTGACACACTCCTGCCATCAAAATGCACCTCTGGCTCGCTTCGCATCCTCCCCCTCCTCAACCTTTCCACTCTCTTGCACACACACTCACACAGTTATACAGTTTACTGACACACACAATTTACTTGTGCACTTTCTCAGCCTGAAGTGCTTTTGTCTTTCTCCGACAAAAGTAAACAATTCAGTACTCATACTGTAAAAAGACTATATTTACAAAGCTGCGTTCAGACACTTGAAGCACACAGTGTTTCCGTTGGCAGGCAGTCTAAAACGGACGCTGGCACTTACTTTGCTATACTTTGATCGTATGAGCTCCACTATATCAAGTAGCACTTGAGAAGAATACAGAGTGTTGATAAAAAATATAAGGTAATCTTCATGTTCTTTTAAATGTTTTGAAGGCGTACAAACATTTTCTGCACCTTCTAGTTTTTCACTGGCAACACTTTATTGTAACTCCCTGCATTTAACATTTAGAAGCAGGATATTAACACTTCATGAATGGTTCATAACACACTGTAACACACGCTAATGTAATTATCAGCATAGGTTGCTTTGTTATATGCATGTTTATTAAGCTACTTACTCCCCTTTT
>NTHP01000037.1:822844-842997 GCA_003416845.1 Oplegnathus fasciatus
ATAACACAGTATAACATAGTTATTATCATATATAATGATATAAGATTGCACATATTAAGAAGCCTTACAGTGCATTATAATGCATTTATTAAGTGTTTATACACAAATCATTCAAGGGGAGCATATCAATCATTATATAATTCCAACAGTGTTATGTTATCGATATTATTATGTTATCAAGCATTTATTATCTGTTTTTACGGCAGTTACGGATGCTTCATTGTGAGGAGTTAGAGTGGGAGACAAATGCATTAATAAACAATTAATTAATAAACAACTACATTATAGTGTGTTATAAAGCATCAATTAAGTTGTTATATGCCGCTTATGAATACTAAAAAGTGGGGTTAAAATAAAGTATCATTTTTAGCCATTGATTTGCACAATATTACAAGAGCAATAGTTGCATGTGTAGTAAAAACAAAAAAAAGGAATGATTTGCACCACAGTCAACAACAACTGTATGTCCAAGTGTCAACTGAAAAACTTGTTTCAGCTCAGCAACAAAGAAACAGGATACATCAGGTCATCATGGGATCACTGGTTTCAGTGATGTGTTTAAATGTTGATTAAACAACTTTACCTTAAGGTCCATGTAATCGCTGTTCTGGAGCTTTAGCTCATATCAAATGATCTTCACATGCAATTGTGAACCTCAACTTTTTAAGCAAACGTGGACGAGAAGTCTAGATGAAAATGGACTTCTCCTACCCTCGTTTCAAATCCTGTTCAACCAACTGTCCAATGACAATTGAACACCTGTTTCTTGGTTGACTACATGTGTTTGCCTGCTGTCTTTGTCTATTTAGACTCTGATGAAGACACAGAAGTGTTAAAATGTTGGTCAGTTTGCACTATTAAAGGCTGCAGATCAATTAGTGTGCTCCAGTCCCTTTTTTCCAATGGACGAGAAGTCCTTAAAGTGCTCCGAAGGGGGGCCTTCCTTGGTTCAAGACCTTTGTTGCATCTCTGTTTGTTTCCTTTTATGTCTCGACTGTATCTAATAAAGGCTAGATTTAAAAATGGACCATTCGATGACAACTAAGTAAACTCCATCTGCTGATGAAGACCATGTGAAATGACCAAAAGCTCCAGAACAGCTAGTAAATGGACCTTGGGGTGAGATTGTTTTGTCAACTGCTATGTTCAAGGATGAGAATGAATTATGAACCTCAGTGTTTAGAAGATGTGACTTGTGTGACACTTTAGAAACTTGCAAACTGAAGTGTAACTGCAGCACTTTTGGATTCACAACTGAACTCGATTCAACTTTTTGTCTCCCAGTTTATTTTAAGACTTAGTCAGAAACCTGCACCAGGAAAACCAGGCCAAATCGATGCTGAGGCGGAGAGGTGGACTGGCGGGAGTGAGTGGGTGTGCGCCACGGCTCCATAAAATGTACACTACAGTGACGTCTTTACTGCGTCTGCGTTTATAGTGACTCATAAACAGCCGGTTGATCCTGGGAAAGGAAAGTGTAATGTTTTCATTTAAAATGTAAATCGACTCTCTAACACATTCATCTAAATGAGGCCATAAATCCTTGCAGGCAATTTGCTCCGGTCCCTAACAGTTCTCAGTTTGGAGAAAGGAAAAAAAAAAAGAAAATCAATGAATCCATCATCAAATTGAACAGTGATGCAAGCGGAGCAAAGTCTCCAGGCTGCTCTCTTTGTTTGAGAGACGCTCATAGTGATGAGTGAGGAAAGCTGAGCCTTTCAAGAGCTCAGAGGTTATTTTTTATGCTGTAAACCCCCAAAAAATGTAGGAAAAGTTTGGCAACCACCTGCCAGGTGATAAATTCTCTATGAGTACAGTATATTATGTGTCAAGTGCTAAGCCATCTAGCATCCATACAGAGGAGTTAAGAGGCCTCAGCTGTGAGAGCCAAAGTTTGTAAAAGCCCATCTTCTCTTCTCTCACGCCAAATTACCATCAAACAAGAAACAGACTTAGGCTGTGAATATTTCTGAGCAGACGTCCAGTCAGTCGGAGAGATGCAGAAAAAGACTAAATTAATGTGGCCTCATACATTTATCTGTGCTTTTAGTCACACACACAGCAGTTTCTCAAACACACTTTACAAATACTTGTCTATGCTTTAAGGATTGTTTGGCAGACACGACATACTGCATTATTCTTTTTTTTTTTTAAAACAGCCTTCTGGGCTCTGATGTTATTGTTTCCAGACGGCAGTTTTGTCACATGCATGAAATGAGATGAGTGATCATCATTGAAGACATGCATACTCCGTCATCAGTGTCAGAGGATAAGCAGACAGTGTGCAGGGCTCATCATCCAACGCCGAAACAATGAAGTCGTTAGTTTTGCCGTGCACATTAGAAACAGCAGAAGAAGAGCGTCTTTTTGGTGTATTTTTAGTCCTCTAAATGAAACGCTGCTGCCCTGATTTTATTCAAATGTCTGTCCTTTAGACCTGCTGGGTATCTGGGGCAGCCTCCTGATTGGAGGGCTAAATCATTACTGTTCCCTCTGAATAGGCTTTTTAACAGGGCACGGAAAGGATGGGAGGTGTGTGTGTGTGTGTGTGTGTGTGTGTTTGTGTGTGTGTGTGTGTGTACATGTAAAAGTCGTGGGGGATGCAGAATTGTGTGTGTGCATGTGATTATCTGTTCATTAGTTTCCCTCTAGTCAATTGCGTGAGCACAATTAGCTGTTTGTAATTATTAGCTGTGTGTAATCATGTTTGCTGTTTGTAAGTTTTTTAAAAGCAGTTCGCAGTACTTTTCTTCCAGGAGCTTATCACAGTACAGTTACAGTACGCCACACAGTCGCTACATTTTCTCCTTTCAGATATGTTGCATCAGATTTGGGGCTTTTGGCAGGGAAATACCTTATTATGTTGCAATTGCATGTGACTACAGTATGTTTTGTGACTTTTCCCGACAGCATCTGTTTATTTCACAGTGCTATTTCTGCCATATTATTTACAAGAAGACATAAATACACATTGGCAAGCCGCCACTGCAGTTAACTTAAGTAGTGGACACTCACAGTGAGGAAGGCTGCATCTCATAAATCCACCAATCCATCTCATCCACTCTTTCTTTTAATGAGCAAAGCACGTGGTGACAGCTCTTTGTTACTTAACTGCACAATCAGCGGGCAGTTTTCTTTCAAAATGTACAATGAATGAATTAATTAAGTTTTTATTATTGTTTCATGCCAAGACACCACAAACTCATTCAAGCCAGATCCAAAGTTTCTCTTGTACATTTCAAAGCATTTTAAGTAAGACTAGGTTGAAAACTAGTATACAGCTGGACCGTGTGTGGTCAGTGTGCTCCTGAGGACGTACTTCAGGACTGTTCCACTTATTCATTTTGATGAATTGATTTAACCTCATCACTCAGTCGGGGACAGTTTATAGGTCTGGCCCTGCTTTGCTGCACTCCAGCCAAAAATAAAGAAACTAACGTTTGGATCATTTTCATCAGATTTTCTGATCTTTTCATAAATCACAGACAAAACATGCACTGTATAACAGTCCATTTTGGCTTCTTTTCAGCGTTTCATGGGAAATGAACACTCTTAAATCATCATAGTTTGTACAGTACAAAAGAAAATTAATCACTATCCACTTGTCCCAAATCACACAGCTCATGCAATCTGAATATCTTTTATTCTGCCGACCTCAAAAGCCAGAAGAAGAATTTCAGTTCTCGACGGAGCAACTTATGATATTTGGCTTCTACATAAATGAGATGTAACATATGATTTATGACTTCTGTTTAACATGTACAGAACATTTTTCTTCAAACTTGAATGAAAGCTTAGAGTTACTGTACATGTATACTGGTACTCTGCTTTGTTGTTTTTTTTGGCTGCATGCCCACATGTATTTTTGCATTTGTGCAAGTGTGTGTAGATCTGTGTGTAAATACAGAACGAGCTTTAGAATACAAAGCTGAGGCTGGTAACTAATTTATAAGCTTGACTTCACAGAGCTGGTGTATTTCTGGAACAAAGAACTGGGGCTGGAAGACAACAAAGAAAGAAAAGAGAAAAAAATAAATGTTCGAGAGGTCCGTCCTCCTCATAGTTTTGCTGTTGTTGCTGTGTTGATACTGCCCAGATAACCTCGCTCCATCTTTCTCGCACCCTGTCACGGTTTAATTGTCACCTGTCCTCTAACATAAGTGCCAGTAACGCTGAGTGTTTGTATCAACACACTGCTGCTGCTGCTGCTCTTTCCCCCGGCACCTCGTCAGCCTCTTCTTCGTTTCAAAAAGCCTCTTTGAGTTCCTCTTTGAGAGGTCGCCAGTGGCTTAGCGAGAGCGATGGCTGGTGGCTGGTGGCTGGTGGTTGAGAGTGAGGGCTCACACGTGCTGAAGCTGTCAGATCTGCAACACTAGGATTTAAGAACAAACAGCAGGAGCGAGAAACACAGAGAAGATCATTTTGATTTGAATCTTTTTTTTTCCTCAGCAATAGTTTTTAATGTCATTTTACTTGGACGCTTTCCTTTAACTGTGTTTGCATTTGTTCAGAGATGTCAGATTGGCTCTTTTTTTGACGAAAATGGAATGAAACAGGCATTAGAGGACAGATTGGTGCGATCATCTGGACACCTGGCCCGTGGGAGAAAGAGACAGCAATGCCAAAAGACTGACGTGGCAGCGGCAGCTCGCTGACGCAGTCTGTCGTCTGTCCAGTGTCGCGTCTGTCATGTCATGTGTGCAGGTGGAGGGAGGTCTGGTCTGCCATTTGGAGGGAATCAGTGCCATGGATGTGAAGGTGTTTGTGGGGTAATTTGCGTCACAGACACACGTGTGTTTACATGAGTGTGTGTTCTGAGGGACGGATCAGACATGCAAAACGATTATTTCCCAGGTGTGTTTCAAGAGAGGACATAAGGTGTGATGTGGATGTTTCTATAGCTGTAGCTATACAAGTATGTATAGTGAATATGTTGTCAGTGTTCGGGTGCAAGAGTTGATTCTGAGAAGTGTTTTGGTTGCATTTGTACATTTTGGATGTCAGTGAAGAGAACTGTGTGAAGAGTTTTGAAAGAATGAACTCAGTAAAGAGACAAAAAGGGGGTTACCAATTGTACAAAACTGCAATGTCGAGTTACTTGTTGTGGACAAAAGCAGCAACAGAGAAAGACAAAGACGAAAAACATCACAGACAGTTAGGATAAGATACTGTAGTAGGCATGCAGGATTCATCAAAACAGGAAATGTACCTGTCTTAGTTAGGTCCATTAAAATGAATGTTGCTGAAATGCTCATTATTAATGCAGATCGATTGACTATATGAAGCCACAGGTGGTCTCAGCACTAAACAGAAGACCGAAACGAGGCATTAATGAAATCACCTCACGATTTCCTTGTTTTCCGAATAAAATCAGAAATGCGCGCCTTCAGGAACGATAGTTTACAGTATATCAGTTGTGCTTACATGGTTGACAGTAGAGTTGGTTTGTCTGTTATTTGGGAATTGCTTTACCCACAATTACACCTGTGTACCACCGGGGTTTGTTGGCATGCGCGGTCATGGTCATGGTTCTACATGTACTCAGAGAATCTGATTCAAACGTAGATGTGAGCGTTTTTAAGCACATAGATGAGCATGGATCCCTCCTCCACTTCTCCTCGGCAGCACAGCAGAGCCCACAAACACTGTTTTTATTTGGCACTGGGCGGGCAAATCCGGGGGGGGGTCCAGATGGTGTGTTTTACATTTGAGCAGTCTGCAGCACAGGTGGGCCCCCAAGGAGGTTACCTGTGCTACCTTCAACAACACACGGGTACTTTTTCTCATTTGTTTCCTCTTACAAAAGTTTTGTCTCCTGTTCCAGAAGTTGTGTCTGACACAGATAAGTCAGGAATGCATTTTTTATGCTTGTGTGAATCTAAATGCGACGATGTAGACAGACGCCTACATGCATGTTAAGTAGAGTAAACACGTGTTTGTGTGTGTGTGTGTGTGTGTGTGTGTGTGTGTGTGTGTGTGTGTGTGCGTATGTCAGTCAGTTTCCCATGATCAACTTTTGTGCCGGGAGCTGCAAGTCTGGTTTGGGTGGGGGGCCTCAATCCTCAGTCAGGGGCCAGTAGTCAGTCACACAGCATGTTTTTTCTTAGGGGAATGCTTGCCAGGAAGAGGCACAGAGATGAAGGGAAGGATGGATAGAGGGAAAGCAAATGAATATATGCTAAAGGGAGACAGTGCCTGCGTTGGAGCCACAGGAGAGAAAGACAAAGCCAGAGAGAGACAGAGAGAGCGCTGGTGGCAAAAGGAGAGAGTGGAACATGGAGAAATCAGAGAGAGAGTATTATTCACACTCTCCCCCTCCACCTGCCTGTGACACCAATCCTCCCAGGCAGCTACCGTAGGCGTCACTTTACCAGCTGTGCCTGAGTCCTCAGCAGGGCTGCAAGACCTCCACAGAGACAGACAGTAAGAGAGAGAGAAGAAGTGAAAGACAGAGAAAGAGGGAAGTTATGTATCAAGTGCTAAAATCATATTCATAACCTCATATCAAGCTGTGAGCTCCTTCAGCGTTATCAGCCCCATCCCGTAGCACTGCTGTTTCCCTGTGTGTTGGGGGGGGTCACAACTGATTTCTGAATAGATTTCATTAGCAGTGGGCTTGTCAAATAATCAGCCTCACGGCACTCCTTTGCCTTTTTGAATTAGCTGGCGTGCATTCTCTCTGCACACAATGCTGCATTGATTTTCATACCCTGCCTTTTGACATTTAATTAGAGAAAAGTGTGTGTGTGTGTGTGTGCGTGTCTATCTGATGGAAAGAGAGGGAGAAAGATTCTGTTTTGCAATCCCCACCCTCCGCACCTCAGCATTCTCGTGGCCAGCGGGGTTGGAAAATTCATTTCCTATGAGTAAATAACTCATTTCTCTACAAAGGGACAAAAAGACCCTCAGGTGTGATTATTTGACAGCGCTGGGCTGCTGTGTGCAGAGGCAGAATGGGCCACAGAGAACGCACAGGCTTTGTTTCAACACGCACACGTGCAGAAAACACACACATACAGCCTCCGACACACACAAACAGGCGCTCCGTGGCTGTTAAAGGAGGACATCCTCAATGGATTCTAAATTAAAATCTATAGGCGGACAATAATCTTGCCTCAGAGTGATTCTAACGTTTATGAGCTGCACATCTGCCAGCCGATCAGTAGCCAGTGTGTGAGTAGCATGAGGCTAATCACTAGCAGAATAGTACACGAGTGAGTCACAGCGAGGCTACCGTCTCCCCTTTTCACCCACCATCTCCTCTCTGCACCCAGATTCCCATTGAAGTGTCAGTTACAGGCAGAGAGCTTTACACACCAGGCTATGGAGGAGCTGCCAAAAACGAAACAGAAGGCGGTCCCTCATGAAAAAAGGCATTATGGGCAGCCAATTATAAAACATGAGACAACGTTACAGTGCGACTCCGATGCGTACACATGCGATGAGATAGCGCCTCTAAATTATTCACCAGATGCTTTAGCTTATAAATGAGACACATTAACGCCTCGTGTGTTCCTCCTCTCCGGAGTGTCATACTGTGACCCTCCTAACTTCAGTGTGTATGTGTATGTGTGCGTATCCACGTGCCAAGGTCTCCTCAGACACATGCAAGGGCAAACTCCAGATCAGCACAAAATCCTGATGGCTCTATCATGGCACATTAACTATGAATGAGGGGGAGCTAGCGTCCCTGCCAGCTGTATGTATGCTGTAATCCCCCTCGAGAGCACAGCGCGACCGCAGCTCACACAGCTCTGAGGCTCAATAACATGTTAGCGAGGGGAACGAGCGGCAGTTGTAATTCCCCCAGCGCTGTCGTTAGCT
The DNA here is from genome assembly GCA_003416845.1 of Oplegnathus fasciatus. Taxonomy (NCBI): domain Eukaryota; kingdom Metazoa; phylum Chordata; class Actinopteri; order Centrarchiformes; family Oplegnathidae; genus Oplegnathus; species Oplegnathus fasciatus. The sequence goes on from NTHP01000037.1 coordinate 830,669, forward strand.
GCGGCGCGAGACATCGCCGCGCTAATCAACACGTGCAAATTTACAGCCGTTAATTCCCCAGTGGCCTCACGCTTTCTAGCCGTCATGGCTGCAGCACCGAGTTTTATTTCTTCACCCTACTAAAGTGTTCCTTCAAGTGCACGCCACTTTGATATTCACTCCCACCTGCTGGTTATTACACCTTCCATACAAAGTGACTGTTTACTTACCATTAGCCGTTTAAGTTGCTAAACATGAATTAGTAGCAGCACAGCGATCCCCAGAGAGATTCAAAGACAGGAACAGGAAGTGACAAACACCCGCGGCCTGTGCCTACCTTTAAAATGCCAGATAACAGTGGAATATGATGCAGCTAACAGGCAGTTTTCATGTTAGTTCACGAGCTTACAGACCAACTCATTAGCATCCCGGGGAGCACAGCCGGCCCAGGGGCCTGACTCTGAGAAATGCATCTCTAAGAATTGCGGAGCTGTAATAAGGTGGTGCAAATCGGTAATGTCTCCCCACGGGGGCGGACGGAAGCTGGAACACCACCCCACTAGCCTTCATGCTTTTTCAGTCTCAAAGCCCCTGCTGTCTGCTCAGGTGTCACACTGTACCTGTGTACTGTTTCAGCTGACTGGGGTCACAAGTGGAGCGCAGCTGGTTTCACCCGTCGACTGCACATTCAAAGACTCACTCATGTCCGCAGTGGAGGCTGTAGTTGGGCGACTTTAACAAAAACACAAACAGGTCTTTTTCACAGTAGATATGTTGACTTGTCATAATAGGAAAAACACAGGAGTTGGCAATAACGATGGCTCTGTTCTGTTTGAATGTCCCAGTGAGCTGAAGCAGCTATATGCCATTCAGCCATCATTCATTTTATCATTCTCACATGTACTTTTCCAACTGTGACATATCTAAATGTCTTCTGTGAAAAAGGCCCATTTTAAACTGAATAGTATCATTTCAAAAAATAGATTTTCCACTTACACCTCAGTCCAGCCCCAGGATAACTGTGTGGCAATTTGTTTTTTGTAATTTAATAAATTGCAAATTATGAACAAATGATGCACCATTAAGGCCCTGTATCAAAAACTAGGTTTAATACTTTTACTATTACACTTGTAATTTTGTTTATATAGTGCATAAAACTAAATTAATTTATGTTTAATGAAATTACCACAAACTAGCAAACCTGCCGTGGGGGAGTACGCCTGCTGTACTGGAGTAATGGTGGTTTTCTCAGGCTCTGGACAAACTTTAATGAAGCTGCCATGTGTAGCCTCGCTGTATGCTCTGTACCTGATCGTTATTTAAATGATCAATGCAAAGACATGGGGACCCACAGCTCAATCTTGCCCCTGGTGGGTTAATCAGTCCCTGCTTCAGCCCCGTTTACACCTGATAGTGACGAACTGTATCTGGTTACATTATCTGGATAATGACATCTGATCACAGGCCTTTGTATTTATACCTCATTCTCTTTATCGTTATCTCAATTCTGCCCACATGGTGATTAGATCGCAATATGCAAATGATGTAGGCGGAGCTGGACGTCAACAAACATGGGACGTCCCAGGTCAGGAGAAGTGTCAAAGTCTGGTGACTTTTTTACTTGTTGGGTGGATTTTCTTTCTTAGGTTTGTGGTGCAGATTGCATTTACACCTGCCTGAGATTACACTGCAGTGTGAGCAACTGGAAATGTGGTCTGACTGAATTGATACTGATTCAATACGTTCTGCCTGCATTTACACCTCTCTTGCATCAGCATGTGTATTTCCTTATTCAGATAAGACATCCAGAAACTGATTGCGTGTTAATAAGAGGTGTAAATGTGGTCCCTTATACAAGATGATTGTTGCAAAGAAAACAAATCCCACAGAGGCCATTTAGGAAACTTCAGCATCAGCATTAAAATGAGAATTACACATCAGGTGAAAGGAAAAGAAAAGAATTTGTTCTTTACAGCACACTATATTCTCCACATTACACCATCCCATGTTACCTGCAACATTTCCCCATCTATAAAACCACTCAGAAATTCATTGCCTTAAAAGCAGCGGACTGCACTTTACCCAGTTTTGGGAAGCGTGCAGACACAGAACAAGCTGCAAAGAGATCCAGAGGAGGAGTCAGGAGGGAGGGATGGCAGCAGGCCTGGAGGAGGTGTGGGAGGAGTGATCCTGTCTCTCTGAAGTCGACAGAGAGATGAGCAGAACGTTCATTAAATACTGATAGGCTTTATAGAGCCAGGACTGTTCACTGTGTGTGCGTGTGTGTAGGTGTGTGTGTGTGTGTGTGTGTGTGTGTGTGTGTGTGGACACAACAGCTCGGCTTCCTCTCCTTGACTGTATATAGTTTCACACACACGCGCGCACACACACTCTCTCAGTGAGTTCTCTAATGAACGGCGATATTAAGGAGCTGTCACCCTTCACACTCCTCAGCATGGGATAGACAACTAGCTGTCACTCGGATCATCATTGGGCTTAAGACACACACACACACACACACACACAACACCAGGGACGTCCGTCATGGCTCAAAGTCACCCCCATCTCTCAGGGTGAGGCAGACTGTGTGCCACAGCGATGAGAGAGAGTTTATAAAGACATCTGTCTGGTGTTTCATTAGAGCTGACTCTCATGTCATGTGGATATTTAAGGCCCGCGGTCACGGCCAACGTCCCCTCTCGTCGTCCCTCAGAGTAGCGCCGTCGTATGGGGGAGAGGAGACGGACAAAGACAGACAATAAGTGACCAGAAGCTGTGGGACGTGAGGACACTCGAAGAGGTGGTTTAACTTTGTTTTGCAGAAAGCTAAGGACAAATAACAAGGGCATGTCGTTTCTCTTTAAAGTCCACTCCCCACCTTGTCGCAATCTCCTGCAATCTATATGTAATAAACTTTTTTTATCGTTTGTCTCATATTTAATCTCAGCGTCTCTGAGAGATCAAAGCCAGGAGAGACTTAAAAACACAATTATTCACATACACATTCCAACAGGCAGTCAGCAATTTATACAGTAAAAGAAGGAGAGAACAAAAGAAATGTTACACTCTACTACATTATACACAGTTACAATGAGATATCATTATTTTAAGATCATCCAGTGGGAAAAAGAATTTCTCATTTCAAAGGGCTTTGCACCAGGCTGCTCCATTTTAAGGAGCAAAGAGAAAGTACTCTCACCAAGATCAGAAATTTAGAGGCTTTATTAAAAGCTAACCAGCTCTGTGCAAAAATTACAGGATTTAAAAGACATGAGGTGTGAAGTACAGAGCTTCACGAGAACAGCCCTGTAGGTCAGACTGTTGTCAGGCAATTATTGAGAGGAAAGAAGAGTAGAGGGACGCCAGACGGATTCTATTATCACGTCTGGAAGATATAATTTTCTATTCGGTTCATTTCGTCAACAGAAGTCAGGTTAAAAGTCAAGGGGGTTTTTTTACATTTTTTTATTATTATTATTGTTTACCACAGTGGATTCCAGTATTTACAAAACAAAACTATTTATGATAAACAGCAGAAATATGAAGACATATAAAAGAAAAGACAAAGAAAGCACAGGATGAAAAAGAAAACAAAATTTAAAAAAAGTAAATAAATAAATAACTAAAGGGGGTTATTGTGGGGTATTTTGTTATTTTGGGTTGTCGTGCTGGGGTTGGGAAGATCTGGCTGAGATGGTGTAGAGAGGAGTGTGGAGAGGAATCAGCTCTGGATGAACTGCAGGAAACGAGACCAGGTGTTATGGAATGGGATCAGATTGTCCTTTAGGGCTGATGTGAGCTCAGAAAATCAGCTTCTCCTTTAATTTTTTAGTCCTTTCCCTTTCTCCTCTTTCTTTACAGTCCACCAATTTTACAAGTTAACTAGTGATGAGCAGCACAACGCCACCCATGACAACAGTTGTTTAATGTCTTCTGTGTGTGAGAAAATAACCCTGATGACGACATGGTGATGTCATCAGGGATATCTCGGATTGGTTTTGGAGACTACAAGTTTACAACAGAGGGCTTGTGTTACAAACTGGGGGCTTTGCGTTTAAAGACATCGGCATTTACCAGGCAAGGGTCAATCTTATAATTGATTTGTGTGATATTTATCCAAATCATTTGGTAACCACGGTAACACCTATGAGCACGTGAGTGCAGGGGTTTTTCCTCATGAATCAGAAAGTGAAAAGGAGTTAAAACAGGTGTGTTGAGCGTCCTACTCATGTATTTTGGCAGTTCCTCATTAAAAAAGTAAGTGAAATGTAGTGACCACCGTTGTTGGGTAATCACAGTAATGTGATTACTTTTTAAAGGAAGGAGTAGTGTAAGGGATTACAATTTGAAATTCAGTAATTACATTACAATAACTAATCCGAGTAACGCTACGTTATTTTGGCATTTGGGGATCAGCTTGTTCGCGGTTTTACCGGGAGTTTGATGGAGGGTTAATATAAGTTTGGTCTCTCTGTGTTCAGTTTTAGGTGGGGGGAAGCAGTTAGCCACCGCTGCTGGATGGTCAGTAGATCCCTTCAAAACATTGGCTGCCTGCTTGTTAAACCACAGTGTCTTGTTTTACTTAAATACAGAAGATGTGATGTGTGGATGTGGAGGACTTGGAGTTCTTTACAGGCATCTTTGACGAAGTTACTCTTTCAACTATAATGTGTAATGAGTAATTGGTTACAGTTTTCAAGTTACCTGCCTCTTCTGCACAGATTTTGACCATTGTTTTTATTTATTTATTTTTGTCTGGCTCTCACAAGTCTCCCAACCTTAAGGAAGTGCAATAGTAAATCACTGGACTACCCTTTCAATATCCTGTGCTCTCTTTTCAGGTACACTTCTTGTCAGAGCTGAAAGAGCAAACAGACAACATAGATATTTGCAATTTTAGCATGTGCAAACAAAGCGGTCAGAGTCACAGAAGTGGATGTATTCCCTGAGGAGCATTAGGAGCTAAATGTTGACTGTCACTGTGTGTTTTGAGAGCGGAGTTGGCGCATGAGAGAGAGACAGACAGTAAGAGAGGAGTAACCCAGAGATAATGAGTTTGATTTGTGACTTCTTCAGTCCCATCAACGCCCTCCGCCCAAGACGCCCGTCCCTCAGGCTTCTCAGGAAACAACAAACAAACAACAGGCAGTAAACAAAAGCAAAGCCACTTCAAACATCAGGGTCCTCGCTGATGAAGAGATGCAGCAGGTCTCCATCCTGTCATCTACTGTTAGTCAGGCCATTCATCAAAACGTCAGCGGCATGCGGGTGGAAACGCAACACAGAGGATATGCTTGGATATGGTGTGCTGTTTCTGAATGTACAGTATGTCAATGTGTATACAAGTGCTGCAGCAGCCCATAATCCTGTAATTACCAGCTGTGTGATTTGTACCCGTCGAAGGGCAAGTGAGCGTTAACCTATTCAATAAGTTATCAACTGCATTTGGTGGGCTGTATTAGATTTATATCCTATTAAAGACAGAAGAGCAGCATCACTGAGAGTGACCACTTCTCCTCGTCCCTATTCATCTCTCTCGGTTCTGCTTCACATTACAAATATCAATCAACCCCAAAAGGCCACAGTGATTCATAAGAATTGATGTCTGCTGCAACGCAAAGGTGTAACGAGTCTTCTCGTGGTTCAGTGTGATGGCTGCACTTTGCTCCCCTGCCGAGAGTTAGATGAGAAGATTGATACCACTCTCATGTCTGTACGCTAAATATAAAGCTACCACCAGCAGCCGATTAGCTTAGCTTAGCGTAAAGACTGGAAACAGGGGGAAAAAGCTAGCCTGGCTGTGTCAAAATGTAGCAAAATCCATCTACCAGCACCTCTAAAGCTCACTAATTAAAAGGTTATGTCTTGCTTGTTTAATTGGTACGAAAACCGTAGGACAGCTGATTAAACTAAGGACAGAGCCAGGCTAGCTGTTTCCCCCTGCTCCCAGTCTTTATGCTAAGCTAAGCTAACCGTCTGTTGGCGGCAGCTTCATATTTATTGTACAGACAGAGGTGAAGCACAAAATTCTGGACTCTGTACATAGGCATTCTCTATGGGCCCCTCCCTGCATCCATGGGTATTCATTCTAGTATCTTTGTGGGCCCTTTTCACATGAGGGCCCTGCATACTCAGTCCCCTTTCCCCAGTCCTACGCCACTGTGCACAGACATGACAGTGATATCAATATCTTATTATCTAACTCTGCAAGAAATCTCATAAGCATAAATGCCAAACTAAATCTTCAATAAATTACTGAATATTGAACAGTAAATCGAGATTTAGGACTGTACTGTATGAATCATCATCATTTTGTACCTTAAGAGAAAAAGCAAATGTCTGAACTTGGTTGGCTACTAATCCTACAGTATCTCCAGATCAACTGGTTTTATCTATTGATTGATTATTTTCTGGCCTTTCTTTCAGAAAATCAGCACATTTACATTTCCAGGCGGCAGTTCAGACCTCTGACAGTTGACAGTGTTAATAAAATGTAATTAGCCCCTCAGGCATTTATTGCATCTAAATGAAAACAAAGTGTACACTTTGGGAGTCATAACTGATTAGATTTACATGAAATTATGATCCATTTCTAGCTCCACGGTGCATACTGTCATGTTTTTGTGTCACAAAATATCCAGCCACTATCTACTGCTACACCTGTGCTGCAAGGCAATGGTGTCATGAGGCTAACAGTACACAGTCTGAACTTTTTTTGTCTATTATTGTTGACACAGTTTACACTTCAAATGATATTTATAAGAAAAGAAGATGAGATGGTGTAAAAGGTCAGAGAAAAATCCACTTCACACTAATTTGAAGCAAACTGATGTGCTCTCCTCTGCTGCAGACACTTTGATCATCTGATCTGCACACACGCTCACGTAAGACTGTAGCCATTAGGTGTGTGTGTGTGTGTGTGTTGTGCAGACTGGTGCAACACATTCAGTAATTAGAATCTTATACGGTGGCAGCTGAGGCCACTAAAGTACATGTGGACACACACACACACTGACACAGTCTCACACTTGATTATATAATGAAACCAAATCAGCCTGTGACCCTGCCTTCTGCTGTCATTGAATTGTATTTGTATTTCCTTCTGATTCTGAACTTCCCAAAATCTCGAAACAGGCCTGTCACTGTACACTTCCATGAAAGAGTCTGCAGTAAAATTTAAGAGACTATTTTTGATGTTTAAATAGTTGGAAATCTCAGTAGGCGTTAGGTAAGCTCATACAGACAGACAGCCTGAAAGACACAAATAAAACGATAAATCCAGAGTGTAATATGGAAAGATTTCTTTTCATTGGCCTCTATGGGTCCATGGTCTATGGTTGTAACTGTATAAAACAGTTAATAACAAGACTAAGAGTCTACAGCCATGTTAGGCACAGCAGTGCTTTGAGCTAAATGCTAAGATCAGCATGCTAACATGCTCACAATGAAAAACATAGGCAGTTATAATGTTTACAATTATCACCACCTTAGTTCAGCGTCTTAGCATGTTAACTTTTGCTAAGCATCACTAAACACAAAGTACAGCTGAGGCTGATGGGAAGTTTTGCAGGTATTTGGTCATAAACCAAAGTATTGCACAAATGAAAATTTTGTCCTGATGGTGGCGCTAGAGGAAAAGTCAGAGGATCGACAAAGGAGGATTCATCCTCTGGGGCCATGAATGTCTTTACAAAATGTCATGGCAATCCATCTAAAAGTTGCTGAGATGTTTCAGTCTGGACAAAAGTGATGGATCGACAGACCCACATTACCATAAATAGAGCCACACGGCTAGCATGGCTAAAAATATTAAAATCCTACTTGCATACTTTCATATACTATTTTTTAACTTATTCAAACAGAGTTTAAACTTTCAAAACTTAATTTCAACCTTTCAAATCTCAGTTTTAATTTCATGAATGGTGAGACCTCACAGGCTGCATTGATCCTGTCACATCATATATACTGCAGTGTCTGCTGAGCCTTGGACACTCCCACGTGAGCGCTCTGAGGAATTGTTTTGTGTTTCTATACTCATCGATTCCACCTTACATAATGCATTCAGCACAGCCATTTATTCATACCACTGAATCTGGCTTCCTGCCACACTGGTGGCCGCTGCTGCAACCGGCGGAAATATAACGCAGCTGAACTTCTCATTCGCTTCATACCACGGAAGATGAAACAAGCTTTTGTTTCTGTCTCTCTCTGTTTGCAGATAGCTTGTCGCCTCCTGTCAATGTGACCATCAAAGCGGTGAAAGCAAACTCTGCTGTGGTGACATGGGACATCCCCGAGGGAGACCCCGTCATTGGCTTTGCCATCACACAGCAGGTGAGCAGCACTCATACAGTACAGACACAGCTCACACTGGATATATATGCAAATGTACCAACGGGGCGGATACAGTCGCTTATGCAAGTATAAGCTATGCAAACACACACACTAATTGAATTAAGTTGTGGTTCATCACTGGTTGTTTGCTGCCATGTCCAGTTCTCTTTATTGTGTCGTTCCCTTGCTCGGAGTCAGTGTGCATTATGGGAATTATCACAGGACGCTGGATCCTGTCAGGCGGCCTGTCTGCTCTCTGACAACAGCTGACTCTGACAGCTCTATGAAATGGGGTAAAGTGATATTATTTCCTGCCAGCGTGCTCGCATAAACATACAAAGTTACACACACATTACTCAGTTCACACAAACAAACATTAATCGCATACAAGCTACCATCTCGTGACTTTGTGTACCCAAACACACACAGGAGTTGGGAGTGACATGATTGAGGAGGACAGCTGCAGGGTCAGCGTGGGTCACTTTCTCACAGTGGTAGCGAGGTGTGTGTGCAGAGGAAATAGAAATGCTGTAGATGTAAACTGGGATGTTCTGAAGGTACAAATAACACATTAAGTATATGACATCATGTTATTAACCAACTAACATAGCAACAGAAACATACATCTGCCTATATTGTGATTATTGTTGGCACATTATACTAATAAAATCAACTTTCTTCCCTTCATCTCACCTCACTATACCTGCTGCAATACTTAAGTGCTTTTTGTATTCTCACAGTAGTAGATGACATTTTTAAAGGAATGATTTGGCATTTTGGGAAATACGCTTATTCGCTCCCTTGCAAAGAGTTATCGATGAGAAGATTGTTGCCACTCTTGTTAAACATGAAGCTGCAGCCAGTAGACGATTAGCTTAGCCTAGCATAAAGATGAAAAGTAGTGAACGGTTGCCCTGTTTGGTTCAAAGGTACAAAAATCTGCCTACCAGCACCTAAAGTTCACTATTTGACATGTTATATCTTGTCTGTTAAATCCATACAAAAACAGATTAAACAGAGCTAGGTTAGCTGTTTCCCCCTATTTCCATTCTTTATGCTAAGCTAAGCTAACCAACTCCTGTCTCCAGCTTCATAATTACCATACAGATGAGAGTGGTATCGATCTTCCCATCTAATTCTCGGCAAGTAAGCATATTTCCTAACATGCCGAACAAGTGCTTTAACAGTGAGATGTTTAACAGTCTGACTTTTACAGTCTAAAAAAGTCTAAGTCCTCTTGAGCAGCCCAAGTGCCCATAGATGCCCCACTGAGTGGCCCAAGTGGCCCTATATTTAGCTAAATTGTCATTCTTGTGTGAATTTAAAGCCTAACCATAACCCTCTACATGGTGGGTGGTGCCCTTTTTTTATTTTCACCACTGCCCCTCAGTGAGTCACAGCTGTTGTGGAGCCTGATGACAGAACACAAAACATCTGTCCTCCTGCTGTAAACGATGTTCACCATCTTCTCCCATGTCATGCTCCAACAGAAGAAGGACGTGCGCATGCTGCGATTCATCCAGGAAGTCAACACCACCACACGCTCCTGTGCATTATGGGACTTGGAGGAAGAGACAGACTACATTGTGCATGTCCAGTCCATCAGCATGTCTGGGACGAGCCCACTGAGCGAACCCCTGCGCTTCCGAACGCCGAAGGAGGCCGAGACTCAGGCCTCTAAGAGTAAAGGTATAGTGGCACAAAGACGAAACACACACACACACACACACACAAATACGAACAGTCACACAACACATCCGCACTTTAAAGAAAGAACTGCACATCCCTCACTCTGTTTCTGTCCTTTTTGAGACAGTGAGTGCAGAGGGGACTTGGCCTTTTGACAATATCTTGACTGATTTTGTCTAAAGACCAATAAAAATCAATAGACACACAAAGCGTGAAATGAAATTTCACAACAGAGTGCTTCTGGAGCTCGCCCCCACTGACCACAACTCGGGAATAAAACGTCCGAGGGGGGCGCATACTTCATTGTGTATTGACGTGCCTCTGCGGGCCTCACCCTGCATGCACCCAGCACAACTGCCCGGTAAACCAAAATGAGAAAAGGCATTTATCAGACATAGAGAGGAGGTAGTCAGAGCTGCGAGGGGTGGCGAATCGATGTGCTTTTGGCTCCATCTATTCTTCCTCTCATTTACACTCATCTCTCATGTGAGCCACTACACTTCGATACTTCCTAGGCTGCGGAGCCAGAAAGAGTCTGAACTTCTGTTTTGGTGACGAGTGGGCTGGCGGAGACATGTAGAATATAAATACAATCATTGCAGAGCACTGAAGACATGCTCTTCTCACCACCGAGGCCTAATTAGCAGAGGAAGTGTCTGTGTGTTGTTTCTTCAAGGGGAAGAATTTGCAGAAATCAATAACTGCACAGGATCCAGATAAACAAGTGATTTTTTTGTTTCCATCCTTTTGTGTACATGCACATGCTCGTTTCCTCGAGGTTGCAGATATGATTCTCTCTCCTGCTGTTTTCAAAAGCCGTGAAGAACACAACAGTGGCTCCAGCTCATGCACAATGCACAGGAATAAACAGCGGTGCCTCAGAACCACAAACACACTCAGGCAAACAAAGAGACACAGATGTGGTTTTATTTAGAGTGGTAATGAAATTTTCATGAAGGAAAATTATGCACGCCTTGAAGAAAAAGTTTGACATCTAACTCTCGGCAAGGAAGCGAATAATTTCCCAAAATGTGGAATTATTCCTTTAAAAAGAGCCGGTCATCGCTGCGTCCCAGAGGGCAACCTTCCAGTTTTTTAAATAAGGTTGCTGAGTCAAGTGCAGCTGATGCCTGTATGAATGTTTGTTTGCTTGTTTTATTTGGTAGGCTGTTAGAGGAAGCAGCACTCTGCCTCAGTTCACTCATCCATTTCCCAAAAATGTAAGATTTCCACATATTGGCAGGCTCTGCAAACACACACACACACACACACACACACACACAGAGCCAGTGAAAGTCCCTACACGCTGCAAAGCAAAAAAGATTTCCTCGCTCCTCCACACATTTCCCACCATGCACACGCTCCACAAAGCAAATCTCCACGGAGAGCAGGTCTGCGATTCATCATCCTTCACTCGTACTCAGCGATAACTTCCCAGTTTAGCACGACGTCACGCGTCCCTCTCTGTCTCATTTGCAGCGCTCACTCAAGGCTGTCTGTTTAATTAGCTTAGCCGTGTTGAAACAAAGCAACCTTTCGATGGAAGATGAGCAGATGTTCTTCCAGTCAACATTTTGTAATTCAGTGGGAAATCAGCGTGGTTATGATGCAGGATCCACCTCAGTGTCAAAATGGATGTGAGGTTTGGAAGAGCGGTTTGTTTAAATCCACCAGCACATGTTGGGCTTTTATTCTGAAGGGCTTTATTTTGCATGATTTGCCCATTTTTTCCTACTAGGTCGACAAACTACAGATACTTCTTAAGAGATTAAACATGATGATTCAATGTGACATAACCTGCTCGTCATCCTGCAAACTGCCCATCATCATCAGTGTAAGCTGAGGTGATAATATTGAGCTGAGCTGATGAATCATTTCTAAGCTCACCTTTCATGAAAGGGAGAGCAAACCCAAACAGTGAGGAATGGGCTGTGTGGTTAGTGTAAAGGACTGACACACAAAATGAGCCAGGAAGAGAGAAATAGAGTTTGTCTTTTACTGTAGATAATTGCACAGGGTAGAGAGTGTGGGAGAGAGAGTCCCTCTGTACAGCTGTTAGTCCATTGTCTCGATATGACAGGCGAACGTCAATAGAAGAAAAGGGAGGTTTTCACCATCCTCGCTCAGCTGCTCAGCCCTTCTGTTCTGCCGTATCATGCTGATCTCAGTGGAAAGAGCAAAGGATGAGCCTGAAATGCTGGATTATTCCGTGTTTCTTCTAATTTCAGCTTTCACAGTGGTTTTAAGCTTCAGGAGATCAAAGGAAGCGAGAGAGATGAGGTAAAAAAAGAACAACCTGTGCAGGAAAGAGAAAGAGATGATGGGGT
>NTHP01000037.1:843100-858323 GCA_003416845.1 Oplegnathus fasciatus
GGGTGGGGGGAGTGACTGACAGAGAGGAGACAAAGGGAGGAAGTCACAGAGGAAGCAGCGGTACAGGAAAATAAGAAATCCCGTCAGTGAGCAAAAGACAATTAAATTCTACTGTTCCCCCGAAAACACACAAACTACGTGTGTTTTCGCACACGTGCGCTCTCTCTGGACAAATTACTCGAACCAGACACGCAAACATGGAAAATAAAAAGTACAGCAAAAAAGGCTCATTGGTCTCCTGAGAAACGGAGAACTCTCTCTCTCTCTCTCTCTCTGGCCCATAGGAAAACTCTCAAAAGTAAGGATGGAACAAAAGTTTCTCCTTTCTTCTGTCACGTAGGAGTTTGATATGCATGTCAAAACGGGGCTGCAGTAAAACACTGTAACATATCTCCCCAGACAGCATCCCTCAGCTCTGCTGCATCCCATAGGACGAACTAAACCACTCCTGAGTTTTCTTTTACACTTTGTGGCCCCTGAAGTAGAAGTAGCCACATAAAACAACAAAGGCCCTACATGGCTTTGACACCTTAAAGGAAGAGCTCAGTATTTTGGGAAATACATTTATTTTGCTTTCTTTCCCGATCGATATCAATCGTGACAAGTAAACTGATCTTTGAGTATGTTGAAGTAATCCTTTTTAATGAGTTCCATCTAAGAGCTTCAGGTTTGCGCTTTAAAAAGTGACAAAACAGCAAAATAGTTTCCTCTTGTGTCAAGTTTTTCACAGCAGTTTGTTTTTTTATCTCACAGAATTTAAGATAACATCTCAGAAATACTCCAGCGCTGAAAATCTTGAGGCTAAATTGAAAGCTGTTAATTCATGAAAGTCTAGCGGAGGTCAGGGCGCATCAGAGGTGTTACAGCTGACCAGTTAGCCCCAGTGAGGCCGGCTGGTAACAGTGTCAGGCGCCTTGGGCTGCTGTGCTTTGATTAGTTAATACTGGGCAATAGAGGCCAATCGATCAGCAGAATTGCTTGTTGCTAAAAGCTGCTGGAGCGTGGGGTTCCTGCCACACTGGGCCCTCCAAATGTCACCCACTGCATCTAATAAAAGGATAGGAGTGCTCTCTACGCTGCGGTGAACTTTAGATCAAGCCGCTGACTTCCACAACGCCCAGCAGCGCGAGGAAAAGTTACTACGTGGTGTTGCTTTGTTCGATAGAAACCTGCAGGCATCCACTGCTGCATGTGCAAACAGCGCGAAAGCACACATCTGCTCGCTTTGATATTTCTCCTGATGGTCATACGACTTCAAAGGTGATGACGGAGTTTAATTGAGGCTGGTGTGAGTCGATCCTGACTGCTGTGATTAACTTTTTTTCATTGCTTTATCTCTCCATCCTGCTCTAGTACGACGGATCCCAGGTGGCCTACGTGCATGAAGCCTTAACTATTCTCTTCATGTTCTGCCTCTCTGTGATCTTTTGACTCCAGCAGGCGCTCACAGAATCAGGCCTATTAGTGAAAACACATCTGTATAGCTGCTCGTGTACGCGTCTGACTGTGGTTTTATAGTTTAAGTTGCCTGCCTGTGTGAAGGCAGCCTTTTGAAAATCATCACTTCTTTTTCCTGCTGCAACCGAGGTCATTATCAGCACCTGTGCTGCAGCTCCCTGCCATTACTTCGCTGCACCTGTAATTTAAGACATAAAGGCGACAGGAGAAGACTAGCTGACAAGTGCCAGCGTTCCTTATGGGTGTACAAAGTGTAGACTGAGATCTGAACGGGTAAAAGCACTCACGCAACATTCAGGAAGTAAGACACCCCCCCTCAAAAACTGTGTGCTGTGTTCAAGATTTCACGAGTAAGAATGTAGACCTTGAACTGCAACTGTCTAAAACAAAAGCGTGCGTCAATGAAACCCCGAATGGATAAAATGACTGAGCAGTGTAGTTCAATCGAGTCTGCTGTTGCTCTACAACAACGTGAACCAAGAACTTGGAAAGCAAAGACAGAGAGAGAGAGAGAGAGAGAGAGAGAGAGAATCTGATCCTCTCAGGAGCAGCAGAAAGCAGGGGTTGATGGGAAAAGGATGACTTTAAATTATATTCGTGGAGATAAGATGCCTCCGAAAATGGCGAGAATTGGGAAACGAGCAGAAGTGAACTCTCCACGCTGGCTGGTAATTACCAATACTACAGCAGAAGGAAAGGCAATGACTGAATGTAGTAAAAAGTTCAAGATTTTATCAAATTATGACCATGAGAAAGTTGTTAGAGTACAAATATTGAACACACAATCACAGTTAAAAAGCAGCCATAAGACAATACTGTCTGTGTGATCAGATATGATAGTTAATGATTGAATTTTAACAAAATGAGCCTGTTTATAAAACATTAACAGTAATCATCTCATTTAAACCTTCATATATTTATGGAAGTAATCATTTTCACAATAGTCACCAAACATTACAGGTGAAACTAGTACTTGTCAAATTTATGGCAAACATAACAAAAGGAATATTCCTGCACTCTATATTTTTTTAAATAGAGAGATGAATAAAATGCTGAACTTGAAATATAATATAGGCCCACTTCTGACATATTTAACTTTTTACTTCATGATGTAAAAGTGAGTTAAGGTGGAAACAACTACTGGCAGAGATAACATTTAATCTCTTATATCCATAAAGATCCATGCATATTCTGTGTTTCTCACAACTATATTGGTCCTATTAGCGTTGACTGATGATGGGAAAAATAAAGTCCTGACAGACCGGACGGTTGTCCCTCTGCTTATGGTAAAGTGCATCTTTATAACCCCAGTGGTGGAATGTAACTAAGTACATTTACTCAAGTACTGTATATTCAGGTATAAATTCGAGGTATTTCTACTCCACTACATCTCAGATGCAAATATTGTACTTTCTACAGCTTCAGTTACTAGTTATTTACCTTTCAGATTACAAATCTCCAGAACCTTCCTGTGAGGTGAAAACCATGTCTCTCCAAATTTAGTGATTATGAATTTTTCTGATAAACTGAGGGATGAAAATTTTCCTCCTTCTTCAGCTGAATAAACTGTCAGCTGGAAAACGCATCGTCACAAAGCTGAAAACGGGCTGTTTTTCTGACTTTTTAGAGATATGTGGTTCTCACAGGACAACCACGCTACAAACATATGATGATCTTATAGACCATGATGCATTGCTGTAGATACCCAACAGTATATAAAGTCGTTAAAATGAGCTCAACCTTAAATATCTACAGCAGTAAAATGCAACATACTGTACACATTAATGCAGCAGTAATATTAATTAATATTAATAGACCAGGGACCATTTTACTGCACAATGAGTACTTTTTCTTTTGATATTTTAAGTACATTTTTCTGATAATACTTACATACTTTTACTTAATGCAGGACTGGAGTACTTTCACACTATGGTATTGCTACTTCTACTTAAGTATCCATCCATCCAAGCATCTGAATACTTCCTCCACCACCCTCTCTGCACACTAAAGCCCCAGTTTGCAACTATTTGATCTTTTTTTGTTAAATGCATCTCACAAAGGAAGGCTGAAATAAAATATAAATAGAGAGAAAGTTAAAAACAGGCTCACCTGCTCATCTCTCTCAGCAAAAAGAACCCACCTCTCTGACCCTCCTCCTTCCCTAATAATTGTCATACGGTCCCTTAATAACCACGAGAGGAAGAAATGGATATCAGAAGTTGTTTGCCGTTTGATATCTGAATGTTATATCAGCCGTGTCTCAAACTTTAAAGTTATTCAAAATACAAACCTCCTCTCTGATCACAACACCCTGATCTGTCGGTTGATGCAAAGTTGTTATATCATGCGCAGGATCTGTGTGCTCGTTCTGCAATAGAGCAACCTGGCAATTCTCATTACAAGAGCCCCATGCTGCATAAACACACTGATGCTGACTTATTTGCCTCCAAGCTCAGCGTGCTTGAAGTGTCAGTCATTAGACTGAGAGAAAACGCTGATTTTAGAGCGAAACATTTTGCTGATATGTTGCATAATTTTGCTGTTTTGCTGCCAATTAGCTCCTCGTCTTCCAAACACCGACTCGCCTCGAGACTCGGAAGCTCCGCCACCTCAATGGCAGCAGCATATAACAGGCTGCGATGAGGCAAAACCTTTATGACAGGCCACTGAGTGTAAAAGGGAAATTATCCAAAACTTCAGGTCAGGAAAGGCCATCTGAGACAGAAAGGCAACATCAAGAGAATATTTAATTGAAAAAGCTGCTTGTAATTATGAGCTGTGATGAAGATCAGCAGCACACTGACCTTGTTTCTTTTACAGCTAAGCAGTGTGATGAGACGTTTTAATTAAGATATGTGTCTGCAGCAAAAACCCTCTGTGTTATTCAATGATAGATGTTAAATTATTGTCAATTTCTCTACTGTTGTTTTAGTTATAACACAGAATTTGACACAAATAAACATGTTGCACCTTGACTCCTTCAGACGAAGTGACGATGGAGGAAGTGGGCCAGACCACCCAGCTGAGGGCAGGGGAGCTCATCATCATCGTGGTGGTACTTATTATGTGGGCAGGTGAGGACAAAAAACACGTTTACTGAACCGGGATGAGACCGCTTCACAAGCGCCCAGTGTTTCTGTCGTAATCTTGCTCAAAATAACAGTAAACCTGCTCTTGCTCACAAAAGCAGGTGCTGGCTGATCATGAATACACTCTCTGCCTCCCCTCCCAGGTGTGATCGCTCTCTTCTGTCGCCAGTACGACATAATCAAAGACAACGAGCCCAACAACAACAAGGACAAAGCCAAAAACTCCTCCGAGTGCAGCACTCCTGAGCATCCAACGGGGGGGCTGTTGCGCAGTAAGGTATAACCCACCCCCCTCCTCCCCCCCACCCCACCCGGGTGCCTCCCCCTCAGCGGCGCCGGGCAGGTGAATGGTCCCGGCCACTTCTAGACTTTCTCCACTGACACTTCATGCCAAATCATAGTGTCATCTGAGCCTCAGCTTCAGGCCGTCAGCCACACACTGCTTCAACATGGCACCATTACGTGCATGACATTCAAACAGCAAACACACAAGTCATGGCTGCTAATAAGTTGTTTTTTGATGAGTGCACAGAACCACATACCATATCCATTTCCTGTTTTCAAACCAGTGCAGAAAAAACAAAAGTCGAAACAAATACTCCTTTCACTCTCCTGCTATAAACATCAATAAAACATCCAAGCACAGAGGCATCCTCATGCTCATTGAAGAGGCTTATTGTACGATTCCTGTGAGTCCTCCAGCCTTCTCATACCTGTCATCTCCCTCTTCCCTCCCACAGTTCCCCACGAACAACAACAACAACAATAGGATGCCATCTGTCAACATCATTGAGGTGTGACTGCCAGGACGTCTTCTCTTTATCCGAAAGACTTTGTGTTCTCACAAACAAGCGGGCCCCTTTTTAAGCCCATCTGCTTGTCAGGATGCGGCAGGGACTCTGGGCCCCTCGGCAGCGCTTACTCTCCTTTGGCACGGGGCCCTGGCGCTGAGGCGAAGCAGCAGGACTCCGGGGGTCGGGCACGGCCTGGCCGGAGCTGGTCTGTGAGCAGAGTCGGCGGGGGCGTGACTGTGGCGAGAGTTCAGTGGCTGCACCGTGCTCAATAACTACTGTACCATGGGGCAGCAGAGATTAGGGCCAAAAGGCTCCGGCAGTGGAGGGACTGTGGATAAGCCAACCCCAGGGACCAAAGCCGATGAGCAGAACCACAGACCTTTTCATTCTCTCTCTCTCTCTCCCTCTGTCACCTCTTTCTTCTCGCCGTCTTTCAGTCTGTTATCGACGACCGCAAACCTGAGATACACTGAGATGCATCCACTTTGTTTTATTTCCATCATAACATCCTGTTTTTTACACTTTCTTACGTGAAGGTAAACACTGTAGATCATTCAAGTGTATCACTGTAGTTTTACTTATTAGACTTTTAACGAGGTGCCACCAGAACAGCCCTTGTTGTTCTGGTATCCGATATTTTGTTTGTTGTTTTTTTAGATGGCCCCCTCAGGCAGGAACTCTTTGCCTGTCCTGCGGGAGATGTTTTCATTCTGGCGAGCTCGTTTTCCCCCCTCAGGGAATCCAGACTCCACCTGGCTCATTTAAGAGCTGTTTCTTAGATGCTGCTGCGATGACGCCAGAGCAGCTTTAGAAGGATCACTTGGCTCACCACCGGAGCCGAATCACCCGATCTCATTAACTCACACTGAAAGGCATCTCTGATCCGAACATATGTATACAGTAAGGTCCATAACAGGCCAGGTTTGGTACCATCTTGGTCGCGTTTGCTTTTGTCCTCTAACTTCTTTCATGTTTTTATTATAGATTTGTGAAATGTTACATTCCACATCCAGGATGAGCCCTTTAGTATTTCCTCGTGTCTTTTCTCTTTGAGGGCGATGGCTTTCAAAGCATTCTGGGGAGGAAAAAGAACAGCACGTTCATCTAATTAATGAACTTTAAAAAAGGGGGTTGAACTCTATGGATGTCTCTGGAGAAGCAGACTTGCCTCTGTAGAGGCACTGAAGAGATCCCTTAAATCAGCAATAACAGCCTTCGGAGAAGCACGGAAGCAAGGACTCAAACTCTGTAGCCTCTGCGTCCGAAACTCCACCTCCCAGCATGCAATGTTCAGACAGATGCACATCGAATAGGAGGGAATTTGCAGGCGATCCCTCTCCTGAACTTTCAGAGAAAAAACTTTCTGACGGAAAGCATGGAGGGGGAAAAAAAACACTTTTTGTGAGCCCAACCTTCAATCCTGAGATTTCCTTATGACATCCTGAACAGAAGGGCTTTTATCAAGATTTTTTTCACAAATCAAAGTCAACATTTGCGTTGAAACTCCATGTCGAAGAGGCTAAAAGCAGTGATGAGGGATCAACCGTCTCCATACGGTACTGTACGCTGTAAGGGAACTAGTTTTGTGAGAGCAAATGGTGTATCTGAGGGCTGATTCAAACTCAGTAGTGCTGCCTTAAAAACTATCATATCTTATGATTTATCTAACAAGACGGAGGGCCCTGTATCTCACATTTGTGTCATCTTCATTAGCTTTCACATGAGATTCAAATGTGTGTGCAAAGTAAACGGAAACGTTACAGATCTGACGACACGTAGGCCGAGCTGAGGTAAGTTTGGAAATCTGAAAGAAATGGTTGGCCTTTAATGTGTAAATACATTTTATATTTTACTCTTGTCTGGTGGCGTTGGTTTAGAGAGCCTTTTAATGAAATGTGACAGGACTAATGTGGAAACTGTATAGAGACGCCTGATGTAAAAGGGTACTGCTACTGGTGAATTGAAATGATTTCCTTTTTGTTAAAGTCCTGTCATCAATGAGCTTTTTCAGAGCGCTCCTCTACTGTTACGTATTTCTATTACATTATGTCATTGTGCTGTTTATGTGCGGTAACAAAAGACTCTTTTTGATGAGGAAAGTGATGAAAAGGAGGCTGGAAATCCATATTGACACGCAGAATGATAAACACATCAGCTACCCCTGTTCTGCACGGACCCCGTCTCGGTGTGCGCTGCCCTGGCTGGTCATTTATTGTACGCTCAGACATACGTGTGTGCACAAACACAACAGGTCACAACTCCCCATAGCCTCGAGTGTAGTGGAAGACAGGGACAGTGAAGGTGGTTTAGAGAGAGCAATGAAGGTTACGGTTGAGCGGAGTGGGTAGAGCGATGACTAATGCAATGGCAGGCTGCTATCACTCCCCTCTCTCCCTCTCTCTCTCTCTCTCCCTCCACTTCTAATAAGAGTGGAAAAGCTCAAGCCTGCGCTCCTCCAATAAGCACTGATTCATGTCAGAGGCAAAAGCGGGGTTTAAAGTGAAGTCACAGAGTGGGGAAAGGGAGAAAGAAAGTGGCAGGGGCCCCCTCTGACTGATTAACAGGGACGTGTAAGCTGCTGCCAGGACAAACTCGGTGAAGCCTCGAAACGGCATTCTGCTGCAGTACCCGGAGTGATCAGCACTTCACTGAAAACTTCTGCGGCTGGAGGTTGAATCCATTTTTTCCCCCGGGAACACTGCACCGGTAGCTGGCTCTCCGATCAATAGGCATCCATCCACACGGTAACGGATAATGATGATTGTCTCCCTGGACGATTTCTTTGAACTAGGGCCATGTCTAAAGTTTGCCAACAATATATTTCCCAACGACATTCCCTGTAGCCATTTCTTTTTTAAATTTACTTCCTTCCTCCTCAGTTGCTTAAATGAGTAAAAGCTAGCAACTTAAGAGGTTTACTTTCAAAGCTGTCACCGAATAAAGTTCATTCTAAACTGAGTCCAAATTATAATACACTCCTCTATGTTGCCACTGTAAATACTGTATTCCTTATTACTGATTTAAATGTAGGGCTATTGTGAACATCCACTTTTGTGGCAGGTTGTTGTCCAACTTTACTGTTAAAGGAGTTTGGAAAATACGTTTATTTGCTTTCTTGCTGAGAGTTAGATGAGAAGATGGCTACCACTCTCATATTTGTACAATAAGTATGAAGCTACAGCCAGCAGCTGGTTAAGCGTAGCTTAGCATAAAGACCGGAAACTGGGACAGAGCCAGGTTAGGTCCCACGCTTCCAGTCTTTATGCTAAGCTGCCAAGCTAACCAGCTACACAGCGCACATTTGAGTGATACAGATCTTCTCATCAGACTCTCGGCACAGAAGCAAATATATATAAAACTATTTCTTTGAACATAAACGGTGTGTTTGAGTGAGTTCTCCTACACAGAGATGATAATCCAGCAGCCTCATTTTGATGATACACAGCTGTGGAGTATTATTTCATTTCACATAGAAGTGGGTTCAACCGTGTTAAATAACCACACAGAGATCTTACATGTTGGGTGAGTTAGTGGAAGACATCTGAGTATCCAATTAGAGCCCACACATTTCATACCTGGTGGTGGAGCGCAGTGAGGTTTGCTCAGTCAAGTCATACATGGACCAAACTGGTCCTACAGATAAAGCAACAAACTGATAATCTGGATTCAAGTGGTTTACGGCTGTCAGAACAACCAGCCACTAGTGGTGTTTCTGGTCGGAACAGGTTAAGTACACACCTGTCGACCACAGATGATAAATCTTTTTCCTTCACACTCGACTAATGGTGACGACTGTAAGAACTCAACATTCCACTTGAGCCCCGTGGTGGCAAACCACTCTTTTAACAACACACTGAGGACTTTCTCTCAGTGTGAGAGGCCCGCAGTGTTTTCTCGTGCTACTGCTGTATGTACGACACATAATGCCTGAAAAAAATACTGTATGCTCGGTAGCAGTAATGGACTATTTTGCGATGACACAACGGGGCAGTAAGGAGACACTGGATTTTTTGTGTATTTTGTGCGAGACTAGAAACATGCCTGGAAAACTGAAACGCATCATTGTGATACTAGAGGGACTATTTCATTATGGGTTCTTGAAATATAGGAATGAGATCCACAAAGAAGCATGGTTTAGAAAAACGAACTGCTTTATTAGTGCTATCATGTTTATATTCATTGTATGAAGTGTACAGCAGTCATTGCTTAATGAGGGCTAGCATGGTTTAACTATTATGCACAAGGTTACACAACTTCATTTATGAAGAATACGGTGTATGCTTACTTGTGTATGCTTCAATAAAAATATCTAATATTTTCCACAAAAGTCTGCGTTTGATCTTAATTGGGAACGTTGACATTAAGTGGCGATGTTCATAACAACATATGAGACTGTCTGAACCGCTCTGGACAAAAAAAAAGGGGTGAAATACTTTTTCTAAGAAAACTTTTATAGAATCCAGGTAGACAGGCTCTCTCTTTAGTGAATAATACATGTGAATCTGAGACTTCACCAAGATTCAACTGTCAGAGTGTTCTCCATCAAAAAAAGCACACAGACATACAACTGCCAGCTTAGTGTTACTGGGGAGGAATGGAGCTTCGGCTGAGAAAAACATTCAATTTGCCCGACAACATGGTTTCAGGGTACCACATTTACTGTCGAGTCAGCAACTTGTGTAAGAAAACGTGCCTGAATTTGTAATGACTTGGAAATCAATGAGACTTAAATAGCAAAGCACAACAAATCACTTGGATCTTACTCAAGTCCCACATTAGATTATGTTTGTTTATGTGTCAATACAAGAGCAATGGTTGGCTTGGCTGAGCAGAAGAAATGAGACGCTGGGATTTTGTAGCCGACATGCACGACTTCCATCTCTAAGAGTCTTTTGTTTTTGGTCGTGCAGTCTGTTTTTGACAAAACCCCAAACACAGCCGCAGAAGAATTGTGAGGCATGTCAGATAAACACAAACGGCTTCCTCGCTCTGGACTCCGGTGGGGCAAAACATTGTCAGAAAGTGTAGAGGAGCGCTGTGGCGGCTCGGCCGCACACGTGCCCTGCAGTCTGCACGGCATGTGTCACGAGGCCTTCACCGACACCCACACACCTCTGCCTTCTGGATGGCTGGCCAGGGACAAGCTGCCCCACTATCTGTACAGACAGGATTACTTTAACCGTCTGCATTATTCAATGGATGGGACCTGTGCTGATAAGTTCCATGTATTTGGGCTCCCCGGGGTCACTTCTATCAGCCTGTACCTGTGCACAGCGCTCAGATGCTGCGGAGCAGACTCAGAATAAAGCTGACAAAAATGCAGCAAACATTAACAGAGGATGACAACTGTAGTGTAAGATGAACAGGCCAGGCTTTATTATGAGTACTTCATCAGCAGCACTGTCTCGCCCCCACACAAACGCAACCCTGCTCAGACTCTAGGGACCGAGGTTCTCCACTCAGAGCCTGTGGCACTTTTCTTACAATGTTACAGGGTTTAAATGAGACCACAGAGCAGAGAATCCTCCAAGCAGCTGAGAGTACACTGTGGTCACTGCTGCTCTACAAAAGGGTCAGTTCACCTAAATCACTAAAAACATTTTACCATTCAACCCTTAGTGGTAGTGTTTACATTTGGAAATATCCACCACTGAAACCCCAAAAAAGGAGGTTCAAAGAAATTTAGTTTGTGGTGCAGAATGACTTTTGCAGGGTTTCTGGTTTGTTAAAGATAATTCACAGACCTTGCTGTGAACAGTTTTCATTGAGAACTATTTAAGTCCAATGGTAGAATAAAAGTAGTTAAAATGTCCAGAAGTCTGCAGATAATCCAGATTAGACAGGACATTATTAATGGACACATTTCCCCCATTACAATCAGGGTATGGTTGAAAAACATTTAAAGGATGTGGGTGAACTGACCTTAACAAACCACCACGCCAAAACAAAACTTTAACAATTTATGCCTGCCAACATATTAAATATATTAAATCACATTATAAATTCAAAGTTGTATTGAACAAGCTGCGCTGTTCAATATTTGTATCAGATCCATCTTGAGTTAAATGTGCAGGCCTGTTTACATAAATCACTAGAGGTAGAGCTGGTCTAAAATCTCTTGGTAAACACTTCCAGGCTTACATAACACATTTACTCTTTTTCCCTGCAGTATACCTTAAACCAACTTTTCCCTCTCTCATCCATACAATAGGCTTATTAGACAATGTAACAGGAACTCCTAATATAATCCAATATGCCTGCTAAATTTGCTCAAGTTTACCATTTTTTTTATACTGCTAACTGCTGTCATTATAAGAGTCATCAAATCAAACATGAATGGTGAATAACTTTGCACTCACAACAACAAAAAGTACAACATTTTAAAGAGCTGAAGTACAAAAAGTACTTAAATACACATTAAAACACGCATAGTTTCAAATACAGTAAAAAGGAAACCCTTCAGTGCTTGATCTTTGGCATAATTCCCAGAACATCAAAACCCCTTAAAACATGCATTAATTTTCATACACAGGGACATGCAGTTGAAAGAAAAACAGAGAGCAACACTCAAACGGACAAACCAAAAATACACACCAAAAACTCAACAAAGAAAGAAACACAGTGCAACATTGATATGAGGTGCCTTTGTACCTGGTATAACATTACATTTTAGCGAAATTGGCTTCTCTCAAATATTTTAGGCACTTTGGCGAAGCGCTTGTGTGTTGTGCTGTTCTTCGCCTGCCATTCTTTGAGGGCCACTGTTGGCGTCATGTTTCCACAACGGGTCTGATAATTCCTGAAAGTAAGCACAAATGCGGAGCCACATATTTTACGTTGGTTGAAACAGATCTGCCTTGAGGCAATTTTAAATCTACACCTCTTCACAACTGTAAAGACAGCCAATGAGAATGAGGTACCTGCGTGTAAGGTCAGAGGGGTGCTGCCACTGGCTGCCACCGATGCCTGGTGTCTGCTCGGCAACATGCGTCATCAGGTTCATGAGCTCACTCATGGCATCTTCAGGAAACACAAATGTGCTTTATTTTAAAAACTGGATTTAAAAATAAAAACGTATATTCACACATACGGTCTACAAAATTTAGTGACATTGGAGGGAAAAAGAGAGACAACAAACAAACAAAACACCATTTACTAATAAAAGTGTGGTTCTCTGGTGTTTCTGGTAGAGCTCAAGAGTCATACCTTGAACTGTTCCTTGCTTCTCATTCATGTGTCTGGTGACCGAATTTATGTACAGTCGCTTTTCACGCTCCCAGTCCCCCTTCTTGTCGAAGACCACCAGCCTGAAAAAGACAATATCTCTTTACAAGCACACTTCAGACAGTAATCTGTGAGTATAGTGGAAGCAAAACCACATTCAATAACCACAGGCCTATAGACCCTGATGACACAGAAAGGCTGAAAGGTAAAAAAATAAGAGTATGAGTGATAATGACTTATCAAGGATAGATACATTTGCCAAAACTTCCATGTTGTGTTTTAGATGGTCACACTGCTCCCCCTAGAGGTGACAGAAGCCACTACAGTACCTTTGGGTCCTGGCACCGAGGTTTCGCTCTGGCAGAGGAGGTGCTGCTGTTTTACTGGTGTGCTGACCGGGAGCCACCACAACAGATTTTACCTTGAAAAAGCACAGAGGTTGTGTGTCTGCACACTGTACAAAAAGTAAACAAACATGACTGCATGTGTGCAGGACCACATTATCAGTACCTCCAGCTTACCTGGACCTGGAGAGGTAACGTAGTCTCATAGCTGGTGTCCAGAGTGGTTTCCTCTCCACGAAGTGTGGCCCGACACTCAAGGATCGGCTCTATTATACCTTCCTGCACCTCCTCTGACACCTGTCTACTCTGCTCGCTACCATTCAACTTCACTGTAACACTGTGACACACAGATGATTCAAATATGGGCTGACCAATATTGAATAGCTCTTCGATATCATCTTCTAAAGCAGAGTTCAGAGACTCTGACAGTGGCTCACTTACAACCGGACACAAATCACTAACTGTGAAGGAAACATGCTGTCCAGACAGTGCAGCTTGTTTACGACCACCTGGCTCAGATGGACTTTCAGGGTTAGGGAACTCATCCTCACCTATCCTGAGCAGGGGGCTCGAGGTAGCTGGATACAGCTGAGGGTGAGAGGGGTCCTTTCCTAGTTTAAGGTCATTTATGTAGGACATGGAAAAATAACCCTTATCCTCTTCTACGTCTACATTCAGATGGAGCTCTTTCTTCAGCTCCTCTCCTCCCTCTTCCACTTTCCCATCTCCTCTTTTCAACTCTTGTACATGTGCCACAGTGGGAATTAAGACTGGCTTATTTTGAGATGTGTTGCTACTTGGACAATTGCAGCCCTCTACATGATCAGAAAATCCTCCAGCAGTGCCAATAGGATTGAGGCACAAGATGTCCTCAACATCACAGTCAAAGGCAGGTGCGACACTTAAGAGCATCTTCTCGCACGTCAAACTGTGTGGTACAGTCCCCTCACTACCCCCTGGCTCTGTTGAGGACCCACATTCCACGTGCTCACTCCTACTAGCTTGTGTCTCATCCAGCAATGTAGGCTTAGAGATGGCAAAAGGGGACATAGCATCCTGCCATTCAGGAGGGCTACAGTAGTCCATGAAACACCCCAGGTCTGGGGACAAAGCCTTTGGACTAAAAGCCTTTTTTGCTGGAGTCTCATAACCATCATCACGACTGGTATCATCTAATTTCCTTTTTCCTGCACAATTGTTCACTACCTCAATTTTAAAGTTAATGAATGGATTAGTAAACTTTATCTGATGCAGACTGTCCTTTTGGTCACAAGTGATCATCCTTGAATATATAGACAGAGGTTTCAAGTGCTCATGTTTAGCTGGATTGAGCCTATTGAGAATGGTGCTCTTATCCATGTCTGTTGAAAAAACAAACAAAAAACACACATTGGATCATCAGTTCATTACTTTCAGTACGATTTTCATTTAGCAAAAAAATAATAAAATTTTTACTTTTATAGTTAAATCAAATATTTTGAATTAGGTGCTCATAATCAAGTATTTCAAAAAAGCAAAGTAGAGCTGCAACAATTAGTCGATCAACTGATTAGTTGTCAACAATTAAATTAATCACTAATTATTTCGATAATCAATTAAAAGTGTCCAAATTCTCTGATTTCAGCTTCTCAAATGTGAATATTTTCTGGTTTCTTTAGTCCTCTATGACAGCAAACTGAATATCTTTGGGTTGTGGACAAAACAAGACATTTGAGGACGTCACCTTGGGCTTTGGGAAACAGTGATCAACATTTTTCACCATTTTCTGACATTTTATGGACCAAACAACAAATCGATTAATCGAGAAAATGATCGACAGATTAATCGATAATGAAATAATCATTTGTTGCAGCCCTAAAGCAAAGATATTTCTGTTCATAAGATCCAACAAGATTGCCCCTCTAATAACTGAACCCATCAGTCCAAGTTTTAAAGACAGCTTTTGCTCTTATTCACCTTGGACTTCATGTGCCATTGTCCACCACTTTCCTAGCGAAGCCACTCTTCATTCCTTTCAAAGCCCAGCGTCTGGCGCAGGGGATGACTCCGTGGTTGTGAGAGACCGTTTTGTGTTTTCTGTTTCATTGACAAAAGAGAATCTGTCTTTACCGCTTCATCAACAATGCATTCAGATAAACACACTCAGATGGAAAAACACATCAGTATAGTTTTGTAACAATGTTCTCTCTCAAAAGTAAACATGGTGACTTTGAGTTCCAACATCACCATCTTGCTTTGGCCTTGTTATCATTTGATTTTAATGCATGTTCAAACTGACTGAGCAAAATACCCTGCTGGTTTAGGTCACCTTTTT
>NTHP01000037.1:858392-880796 GCA_003416845.1 Oplegnathus fasciatus
TTTTTACACAGAATTGTACTCATTCCTTAGCGGCCTCATTAATAAGCAGCACGTGACTAACCCCAACACTAAACCTAGCCCCAATTAACACACACTGACTGATAATGTGCAGCCGAGCTTTGCTCAAACCCACGGGGGGGGTTATACTGTATTCAAAGAAAAAAAATAGCTCATTTCCAGAGACACCAAATTTATCAGGGTCTTTTACGTGAAACTAATGTGAATATGTGGTGAATTAAATGGCCTCAGACCTCAAAAAGATGTTGTCTTGGGGTTCAAACTATCAGTCACTGTCAGCACAAGCCTGCATAAAGTGCTACAACAAGTAGCTAAAGTTACATACAGACTGTTAATAGCTGCTAACATTACACACAATGTGGATGAGCTACATTTAAGGACACCTTGTCGTAATTTTCGCGAACGAAGCTAAATATTTTCCAGAAGTTAACTAGCAAGTCACTGGAGTTAATTGATGGTTAGCTAATTTCCCTCCATGTGGCATTAGCAGCTCGTAGCTAACGTTAGCTAAAGTCCAAACGCTTCACACACTTGCTGATGTAAAAACTTCAAAGTTGCACTTGGTAAAGTTTGCAATTTGCAAACGTCCCTTTATGTCCACGTTTTCTGGATAAAGGTAACAGTTTAACAGCTAAACAAACTTAAAAAAAAACAATGAAGGTGAATCTCAAAGGCAGAAATACTCGCGGGCATTAATGTTAGCTAGCAGCAATGCTTCCTTCAGCCTTTAGCTAGTTAGCAAGCTAGCTTCGTTAGCATTACTAATAGTTTACAAAACGGTATGTTTGAATGTGAGTAGATTACAGACACCAGTGTTTAGTATCTACTCTACAAACAGCACTGAAATAAACTCACCTATGAAATATCAGCCAACCGAAGAAACAACCTGCCGCTCATTGCACGCGCTGCGGTCCCTCTGGCATGCGCACAGGTGCTTCATACAAGAAGAACGCGCTCACGGGAGGAAAAATGGGGTCGGAGGGGGGCACTGTTCAAGTTCAACTTTTATATGAAGTGTCTCGCTGTCATTTCATTTTGTCAGTTCAGCTAGTAGCGACAAAACTCCGCTATTTTCCCTGAATTTAGAATAGTACATAATAACAGAAACAGATCACGTGGTGGCGCCATCTTGCTCAATTTTACAGGGTTGCAATGATTGTATCTGGCTGTGGCTGTGTTACTTTGATCCTCTGCATTTCACTGCATCTTACTTTGGACTCACACGAATACTGCACTTCAGGGTTGAACCAGTCAAACCTTTCTGCTTTCCTACATACTTGGCTGAGAGAGGAACTGTGCTTATATTTGTGATTTGGGTAAACTGGCCCTTTACAATATGATCCCAGTGAGTAACATATACAATGTGCATGCAAAGTCACTCAAAACATTTAGCATAATATATATATTTTTAATATTATAGACAAGGAAGAACAGCTTGTGCGGGCACAGTTCTACATGTATTTGAATCCTCTAATCTTTCATAACCAAAATGTCAACACTGCCAGTCTCATAAGAGCACATTTCAAGACTCACCACAGTTCAGAACAAAACTTTCACAGCCAATATATCCTTCCAGGTTTAGTTGCATTCTGACTAAATTAACAGTGACAGCTTGCACCTGTTGGGGCTGGACTTTACAATTAAAGAACATTTTGATACACAGCTGTCGCTGAAATGTATACAACTTTTCTGAATTTAATTCCATCCATACAAGAACAAAATGCTAAAGATGACCCTGAGAGCCATCCTCACAGGAAAACAGTAAACTAGCAAATTCCATGTGACAATACCATATAACATATAGTGGTAGAGTGCATGTAAAACTATTCACTCCCTTGGTCTTCATGTTTTGTTCTACAACTATGAATCACAGTGGATTAATGAGGCTTACTGACACAATCAAAGAATAGACTCTAATGTTAAAATGAAAACAAATCTTTACATATCGACCAAAAGATACAAATCTATAACACAGATAATTGACTGGTTAATTATTCATCTGCTTTGCTTTCACCTAAATCACAGGTGCAGCTGATACATATGCATGTTACAACATACATGTTACATATAAAGTGAAATGGAGATGGTCATCCATGTATATAAGCCTGAATAATGATGTGAATGTGTAATGACATCAAATTCCCTGTGCTGTTTAGACAGAAAGTGTTGAGTGCAACAGTAGCATTTCTCCATCTCTTAAGTAAATAAAATATGTGACAACACCCTTTGTAACCCTAATGAATTGTTCCAAACATATAATGGTTATCATTTCTCACTTTGTACATTTATATATCACACACACACACACACACACACACACACACACACACTTTCTTGAATGTCATGTTCTGTGAGCAGCCGGCTCATGTTGTCCTCCTCTAATTCTGCAACTACACGGCCAGAGAGCCACTAGACTGCACCACTGAGAGGACCTGGCAGGAGGGAGAAGGTGGGAAACCTCACCAATGTCACAAATGTCTGTTTTATCACCACCATCTCTCCTCATCTTTCCCTGTTTTCCCTTCTTGACAGAGGTGTCACTTCAGAACTCAAAAGTGTCTTTTTGTGCTGTGAGGTCTGGGTCCTCTTGCCTGGGGACAGGCACTCTTCAGTGTTGAAGTCCTGAGGGTTTACCCCAATGTCCAGGACCTGGGGGTTAGTGCGAGACTTAGCGAGTCTGGGGGGAACAGAGGAAAACAGACATTATATTACACATTAGAAAAGAGATGTAAAAATGTATGAGTAATGTAAAATATATGAGAAATGATAAAAAATGTCTAAATATTAATATGTATAATCACAATGATATGGCTGTGTGTACAGACTATAGACACAAGCCCGAATTATAAACACAATGACATTTCAATCATGATGTCAATAAAGCAACAATGGTCAAATGTAACAAAAAAATGGTTCCCTTGTCTCATTCGGTAACATGGCACTAACAGAGTGCAAAGAGTGTGCGAGACGGAGTAACAAAACATGTAATGAGGATGTGAACAGAGAGGAGGACTACGTCAATCAACTGTGGAATGACAATCAGGGACTTTCCAAGTCTTGTTGTGACCAGTCAAACAAAGGTTTGAGGTATATTAACGGTATATAGCCCTAAAAGTAAACTAAAAAACATGTATTTTAATCAAATAGAAAATTAATTAACTTTAGGCCCATATTTTTCTGAACTCCAGAGGACAGAAAACACGAGCACACCATGTTGGCTTTTTCCTCACAACGACCATCAGACACTTCTGAGCTCCATCTCAAGTCCACTGCCAGCAGAGGGCAGTGCAGTCTCTCACATAGCAACAGAAAGATAAACCCCACAATGGACATAGTCATTGTTCTGCTGCTGCCCTACTATTAAAGGGTAAGTTCACATAAATGAAAATATTCCCATTTACCCATTGCAGTATCCATTCATGCAGATAGTTCAGGTTTTATCTGCTGAGGTCTTGAGGTATCTGCTGTTGAGACTCCTCCTGACATACAATGGAGGTAAATGAAACCTGTGGCGATCACAGCATTGACAAATTACATGCAACAAAAACTCAAAAGCAGCCTCTTCTAATCAGCATAATCCACAAAATTTTCTGTTTCACAGCGATGTGGGTGAACCCACCGCACATCACAAGCAAGCATGACTAGCTGTGTATCTGACTATTAGTTTAAGACCTCCTCACAATCAGCAGTGCCTGTCCAGCCCACTGTGTTTCACATCAGCAGCAGAGGGAGAAGGACAGATTGTTAGCCAGATTATTGTAAAAGACCTTTACCCATTCTAAACAGTGGAGTCGAAGGGCCTTAGGTAAACATTAATTAGTCCAAGAGAATGTCAAGTTATTCTAATCATCAAAAAGGAGATAAGGTCTGGCATTAAATAGTTTACATATTTAAAAAACAAACTAAGATTGTTACAATAACTTTAAAATAAATACGTTTTTCATTCTATGGATGGTGAAGGTTCTCACTGGTGTTGTATTAGAAAAATAAACTTGTCAATCTAAAACATTAATATTAGCAGGAACGGCCAAAACAAACAGATAATCACCGGTTATTGGCCCTGAAATTCCACATCAGTGCGTCTCTACTAAAAACTGCTATGACTGAATGCATCATTACAGCTCAGCGTGACAGTTCATTGTCATATCAATCAGCCCTACTCTCACATTACTGGTGCATCCGAGCACTGCATTTCTATGAAAAGTCTCACAAAAGGCTGTCTCAGTGTGGTTCTGTTGTGTTTCTAGTAGAGCTCAAGTTCATACCTTGAACTGCACCTGGTTTCCCAGGTTTGTATGTCCGGTGACAGAAGGTTCATACAGTCGTATCTTGTGCTCCACCTCTCTGTCAAGGATCACTGGCCTGGAACAGGAAAACTAATTTTACCGCTCGAATCATTTCATGCCTCAGTAAAAAAACCTAGACACCGATGACCCTTGCAACCACCAACCCAGAACCAAACGTCCACATTGTGTGTGATATGGTCATACTGCTCCTACTGGAGCCTCTATAGTTCCTCTGACCTTCCTTAAACTTTTGGCACTCTTACAATTAGCCAAGTTGAGCCCAAGTGAACAAGCTGAAATCCAAAAATGTTCCCAAAAGTGGCACATTGGCACGTTATACATCAGAAACACACACCCACACTAGACTAAGTAAGCTTACAAGCAAACTAACATTTTTCAAATAATCAAGTCATATTTATGCAACTCAAAAGATAAACGTTAAGTCAGGTTTAACAGAGTTAAGAATAGATCAATCATGTGACTGCTACAACATTTCCATTTCATTTACCTGGTAGGTTTATCTTCTCAAGCTTTGCTCAAACCCACAGAGGTTTACATTCAAAGATAATAAATCAGGGGGATTTTTGATGACATGAATCTGTAATGAGGCATGTGTATTTCTTTTATGTATCAAACTTTAATGGCGGAGTGGTGAAAAAAATACCTTGTCTTGGTTTCAAAAACGTCCTCATTGTCAGCATAAACTTTTGCTGCAACAAGTAGCTAGCTTACATACAGAATATACCACTAGCTAACGTTGTAAATTAGCATTACTGCACATATGAAGGACACCCTAACGCAATTTTGTGGGACAAAATGTAAAGTTTCTGAGATTAACTAACTTGTATTGGGAGTTAAATTCATTAATCCAACTTTAGCCGAAGTGTTTCCCTCAAATTAGCATGAAGACAGTAGCTAATGTTAGCATTAGCAAACATTTGTGTGGTTGAAACACCTAGAAAACGGTAATACTTTACAACAGCTAACCAAACTCACAGTTTATATTAAAGGCGGTAGAAATAACGTTAAGTTACTCGCCCGGTCCGGCATTAAGGCTAAAAAGTTAGCTAACGTTAAATTAATGTTAGCACTTTCTACAGACTTTAGCTAACGTTAGCTAGCTAGCTTTGTTAACGTCGCCGATCATTTACAAAAGGTAAACTTTAACTATAATCTAAATTGATGCGAGACAACTTTATTTAGTATCTACACTCTACGAAAATGTGACAGCACTTTAAAAATCTCACCTCCTCACCAAACTGTCTACCTAACATTACTCACGCTTCCGGTCTCTCGGCCGCGCGCACACAGGTGCTTGATGCACGTGTACACAGAGGTTAAATGGAGTAGGGGGTATGAAGGGTCTGTGTCAAGGCCAGGGTTATATAGACTGCCTGCATACAGTGTACTGATTCCAGAGGTTACTGCAGAGAGTACTCTCATTATGGTGGCTGACAGACTTCTACATTTTACATGTACTCTTCAGTGCAGCCGAACATCAAAAATCCTGATTTCACTAAAGTAGATTTTGAATGAAGTTCTGTGCACCACTCCTTTCGGAAATGCCAAAAAATCTCTTTGAAAAGCATGAGAGAATCTGAATTCATTTGAAAAGATTTTAATCCTGAAATGGTTCCAGTCAGTCAGGCAGTGTTGGGGAAGCTACTTTGACAGCTTTGCACTGGAAGAAGTTGAACTACAGCAAAGTTACCCTCTGGAGAAATCTAGTTTGGTTAACTAAAGCTACTTAGAAAAAGTAGTTCAAACTACTTTGTTAAAAAAAATATCAAATTGACAATGTACATGTGATACGATATTATAACAAAAAAGTCACATGCCAGCGAAAAATGCCACTCAGTTGAGTTTATTGCAAAAAGTGCCCACTTGTTCACAGGTCACACATAAACAATAAAATAAAATACTCCTCTATTGATGGGAAAGTGCAGGAATGTCAGCTTTGGTTTTGTATACAATGTCCATCACTCAGACACCTGCCTTCCAGAAACTAGAGTCCAGGTGGGGGTATTGCACCAAGCAGGATTACTCGGTCAGCTAGGTAACTTCTAAAATAGCATGCAACAACTTCTTTGAACATTTGTTAATAAACAGCAATAATCAATACATATGACTAACTGACACCTAATATATTCAAGTTAAATTTTACAAATTCAGATTCAAAACATTAAAAACCAGAGCCAAATAATGCGTTGCCTGGACATGCCTTCACAGCAGTCAGGATGAAAGAAAAAGGGGGCGGGGATGGTCAAAGGGGTTCAATTACAGTAGAGAAGCAATGGTGTTTGTGGTTTCAGTAGTTAACTACACAAAAAAATGGTAAAAAAAAAAATCACTATGCAAATTTGAATGTAGTTGAACTACCATCAAGCTACTGCAAAATGTAGTTAAACTACTATTTAAACTACATGTAGTTCACTACTCCCCAACACTGCAGTCAGGCTTGGTGACCATGTGTATTTCAGTAGCTGTTAGTCAGGGTGGTTCTCATAACAGCTACTTTAGCACTTTATTTGAGTCATTTTCAACACAAGAAATCTTAACCCTACTTCAGTGTTATTTGAGTGAAACCAGTTCTTCTAGATAAGCAGAATACTCTAACAGTGCTGCAGGATGCAGAGTGAGAGATCACCTGTTCTGAAGTCAAACTACATCACAGGTGTCTCATGGCCATACATTGACGTCACAGCCAGCAAATTCAGTGACCTCAAGTTACCTCAAGTTCTCAATCACATGACTTACAGTAACCCTGACAGAGAGACTGAGTAAGATGATAATGACGTCTTTGGTGGTGTGAGAGGCGTACTGTTTCAGATTAAGCTTCTTTTAAAACTTGTGAAAATGGGTCGAAAGATAAGATGAGGGTTAAGATACATGTAAGTACAGTATGCCCCTGATGGTGAAGGCTCCATTTTAAAACTCTCGACAGCTTGGTCTTTTTCTTGGAGACGGAATTCCCCCATTGCACAAGCTTTGTTTCCAGCGCACGAGGCTTCAAACCGGATGACACTCCTTATCACTATAACACACATACAGTAATACACACTGACACACCGACGTTCACAAAGTCACAGTCCAAACTCACATGACGATGGTGACTACACATGACTACACCTCATGAAGTTTAGGCAGGAATTCCCTGAGGTCTGAATGCTCTGTGTTTTGAGAAATCATAAGATCTCACTGTTGTTTTGGGAACTACTTCACAACACCTGATATTGTTTCATTTGGTGATGAATGGTTCCCAGAATAGCAACTTTAAGACTGCACAACAGATTCTCCACACCAACCTGTGGGTGTGGGCCATCAGCCAGTCTTCTCACAGGCTATGACTCAACATGTTCAACATGTTCCAAATATGGTCATACGTACAGTATGCTTCCTGGAGAAACCTGGGGGTTCGACACATCCTGTCAGCAGGCATTTGCCAGCTGTGACCGGTTCTATCCTGTCTAACAATGATTCACAGGATGTAATTATTCAGAATGAGTAAAAGTGATTTCACCATTAATCTTATGGGCACTTCAATAAGAGTAAGATGAGGGTCAAGATGGATACATACAGTCTGCCAAGATATTTAAAAACAGCCCATGGTGGTGAAGGTTTGATTCTTAAATATGATCACTGAATACTGTGATTTACAAGGGGACATTCCCACTGGCATTGATCCCATGAGGGAGGCTACTCATCTACAATTTCTCAAATCCCCCACACAAAAATAAGGTCACACACAGAACCCCAGTAGCACATAACTTTTGAGTCTCCACCTCCAGAAACTCCTGTGCTGTGGGCAATCGTCAGTGTTGTCTGAGCAGAACGCAACAGGTTTCATTTGAACTAACCCTGCTGAGATGCAGACTTTGATTGAATTTCTTTATCCATGATAGTCGCACGGCTCTAAGGATGGCGATGCCGGTGTTGTGTGTGTGCTAATATTAGACTCAGCATGCTAAACCACTAAACTAAGATGATGGACAACTGCCATCGTGGCTGTAGACTCTTGGTGTTGTTACTTGATTATGACAAAATCAGCGCCACACAGTCACTGCAGGTTAGGTGTCACTGACATACTCACACCCTAACCCATACTGTAACCACATCTGCATAACTGTGACCACATTTGCTGGCTGAACCTGTCACACCATGCCCAGTCATCTGGTACACCCATTGATAATTTTAGACAACAAATCACACGACTCGCCTCATAAATGTAAGGTGATGACTTAACTTTAAATAGAAAATTACTACGTTTAGGTTACAGGTTAAAGAAAGTCTGCTGTTTGCTGAAACACAGGCATTGTAGATTAAGTCATTAAACTTTTTAGACAAATACTTATAGCTTTTTTACATTCAGTCAGTAAAGAGTAAACTCCATGAGAATATTTAAGGTATCTGGTATAGTTCCAGAAAAGCCCTCCCTTTAACCTTTTATCAGTACAGTGGTTACTACTTTTACAGTTTTCTTAACAGGTTTTACAGCTGAGACTGTTGCTGTCTGTCTAGACAGAGAAAGTATGGCAGTTTTAGTAGTGGTTTGTGTGGTGGAGCGGTGATGACACTAGCAGTTCCTGTATGACAGCTGCTGGGAGCTTTTTGCATAACAACTCAATGACCTCCCTTTCTATCACAAGACTCATCAGCCCACAGGAGCTCACCCCACCTTACCTCATCTTCACTGGCTGAGGCATATCACCAGATATGAGGACACATCCTGTTGCTATAAAAAGCCACACTTACTATTACAAATGACAACAATAGAAATCAAAACAACTCTGGTTTTCAATTAGTAGATTTTAATTGTTTTGATGAGGAAAGCAAATCACAATGAAACAGCTGATACAGAACATGTTACTGATTTGATAAATGATAGAAACTGCAAATTTCATAAGGCAGACAGAGTTAACAGAAGGCAGCATGGTGTATCATTTAAGACTAAGACATACAATGACTGGACATAACCACCTCAAATATAGTGCAATCAGATATAAATATATTATATTCAATATACTGGACCTCTTTACCCTGTAAGGTATAAAATGATATATATATATATAATATGTATATAGTGTATAGATTTATATCTGCATATAAATATTAGGTATCATTTAGTATTTTATATTTATATTTAGTGTATTCTGCAACAGAATGAACACATATTACATATATATATCAATATATACAATATATTTATATGAATATGATATACAGTAGAAATATTACAATAATATATTATCTCAAGTGTTATCTGTAACCATTTGTATTTTTCTGTGCAGGGAATGACTGAGGTGTTAAGGCTTCAGATAAACATTAACAGGAGTTGCTGTAATGCTACAGGACCTGAAAGGGCACTCCCTGGTGCTGCATTACGAGTCTCGTAGCTTCCACAGCTCTGATTGAAGTTAACACCAATATGGGCGTCCTGACTGGACCTGGGGAGGTTACTACGTTGCTACTGGGCCTTGGTCCTCAAAGTGCACTCGCTGGTGCAGCAAAGAGTCCGTCAGCTTCCACAGCCTGAAGGACTATTTATCTGTGCACCAATTCATCACAGCTAGCTACTGGCTGTGCAGTTGTTATCAAGGCTGAGGCTGTCAAAATACTATACGTGTTTCGTTTGCAACACGAGCTGTGCTACTGAGCTGAGATGCTGCTTTGTCAAAAATAATTTTAATCGGAAAAATGGGCAGGTGAAAATACTTAAAACCTTTCTCACTACGCATGAGACTGATAAAAGGCCATTATGTGGACTAAATTGGTGAGGGAGGATCATTTTTGTCTTTCTACCCTTTCCCCGCCTCCACATCAGGGTCCATGTTCGGCGTCTTCACAAGAGTGTACATGCATCCGAGTTGGTCACAGCTGCATATCCTGCCAATGACAACAGAGCATTATTTAAAACATGCCAGATGAGCGCAATGCCCGTCATTTTATATATTGACGTAATCAAAAAATACCTTTTATCTCTGAATTTGTAGCGCAGGAAACTAAGGAGCACCACCAGCGCCAAGATGAACGCAACAGCAGGAAAGGCAGCAATCCGGGAGCGGGAAATCTCTGTGAGGAGAGAAGAGAGTTTGATAGTTAATCTACCAAGAGACAACATTTTATCTCACCTCAAAAGTCCAACTGCTCATTTAAATAACACAGTTATCGCAAGAATAAGGCATTTTCTTTTAGCTTACTGAAATGAATGCATTATTTGAATGGAAATCTACACAACAGGGAGCCATGTAGCCCTCTTACATTCATCAATATAGAACATAAGCAATAAACAATATGTGGGAGGCAAAATGTATTGGCGAATTCATAATTGAGTTGGTTAGGCAGGGTGTCCTACTAGTGTCACGTTTGTCAAGTTTGATCCCCACACCATTCACATGTTCTCTCTGCTGAGGGGTGAGGGTGGGGTTACCCCTACCTGCTCTACCGTAACTGGTGATAATGGATAACTTGCCTACAAAGGTAAGACACAGAGTGCTACATGAGGCCTGAAAGGGAATTCTGTGCTTTTGGAAAAAAGCCCATGTAGCTTCTTCAATGACAACTATTTGCTGTCTACTATTTATGAATGGAAACCGCTTTGAGGCAAAGTTTGCGGTGATGCAATCGTGATTTCACTCCTACTACTGGGCGTTACTGCTTTCTCTCCAAGTCGAACAGGAAGTACAGATACATGTTGTAATCTTACAATAACAATGTCACATGCTTAGCCTGCAGAACACAAAGAGTGAGAGACTGAACGGATGCACTGCTGGCCTTTCGGCTCACTTCAAATCATTTCTTATGTCTGATTCTCATCTCTTTAGATAACTGTTCATATCTTTTCTAGGATGTAACCGATGTCTGA
Source organism: Oplegnathus fasciatus (assembly GCA_003416845.1). Classification (NCBI taxonomy): domain Eukaryota; kingdom Metazoa; phylum Chordata; class Actinopteri; order Centrarchiformes; family Oplegnathidae; genus Oplegnathus; species Oplegnathus fasciatus. The sequence goes on from NTHP01000037.1 coordinate 869,559, forward strand.
TACAAAGATGAACTAAAATAGTTTATGACTTTTAGTTCATCCTTACCTTTGTCCTTCTGAAGCGAAGCATTTCCACTGCAGGTGACTGTAAAAAGAAAACATTTTCACATCAGAACACTGGATAAATAAATGAAGGAGAACACTCAAAAAATAAAAGATATCATAAAAGATAAAGCTGCATAAGAGAATCTGACACAAGGTAAACAGTATAGAACAAAATGTTTATGAAGACATATACAGAGTTAAGTCTGACAGGAAATTATACTCACCTGTGCAGTTAATGGTAAAACCTTCCCTCTATAGAGAGGAAACATAGGAACAACACAGAGAGATTATTATGGTCTGGAGGTTGGCAGAAAAACAACATTTTTAAAAATTAATATCTTTAGCTCTATGTTTTAGTATGTCATGTCAAAAATGCCAAAGTTATCATAGCTTATCCACAGTGCCATTATCTGATTCCCAAGGGAAATTATACCTAACTATTCAACCTCCTAATCACACATTATTAGCTGGACTAAAGCAGTTTACCTCACATACATTCACATTCAGAGAATCTAGTTCTTACTGTATTGTTTTTACTTTTCTTATATTTCTGCATAAAAAGAGCTTATTTCATGAGTGTGCAGTGATATTTTTTTAACATGTTAAAAGTGTAATACCTCTGAGATGCAGCCTCGGCTGTAGACCATCTCAGGAAAGCATTTTGAGGTGACAAGTTCGTTGATGCTGTTCCTCTTCACCAGCTCATTGGTTTGTCCTCGATGATTAGCGAGAACATGCTCCTAAAGTAAACAGAGAAAAGAAAAAAAAAAAAATCAGTCCATCACACAAACCATATAACAAAAACCTTCAGGCACATTTCTGTTCCGACAAGGACGCAGTGTAACAAGCTCAGTTATCACAAGTGCAAGTCACTGATAATGTATTTGTGGACAAACGGACATGTGAGTCATATTTTGTAGTGTTTTACTCTGCCTTTTCACTGCAGACAATTTGGCATGTCATAGCACAGTATATAGCACCAATAATGGCTGCACTGCACCAGGGCTCTGCTACTGTGCATGTTGACCTATTGGCATTGCTTACTGGCACATTCACACGGAATGGAACCATTAATGTAGTGATGATAATAATAATAATAATAATAATGTGACAAATCAAAACGTCCGTCGTGAGAAATATGGGAAACAACATTTATCGCGTCAGTTATTCTGGCTTGTCTAACTTACAGGGTTCCACGAGTACTCGCAGTCGGATGCCTTGACACTTGAGACATGAGGCAAGCCCGAGATGCTGTACGTTGTTTGGTCAGCATCCTGAGTTACAGTGCAGGTAGGGACCTGTGCACTGCAAAGGTTTAGTAAGGCATCTGGGGACAAACAGACAAACACCAGAAGCAACATTATGAAATGCTGTTAGCGTGTCTGCTAGATAGACTGTAATAACACAATTATTTCACTGTCTGCAAATAACTATTAAACTGCCAATGCTAACATGCACAGAGCACGCTGCTGCTCCTACCACTGTTATTTAAAGTATCTTGTCATGACGGCTGCTTCTGTTGTGTTTATTTTGCTCATTCTGCCCCTCTGTCCCCTTCTCCAGACACTTCTCATTTCCCCCTGGCCCATGCATTTCTTAGGAACTCTCCATTCATCCACCAGATGCCCTCAGTATGTATGTAATTTATTACATACATACATGCATCACAACTTGTGTATCGCAACTTTTACTTTGAAGGCGACCTGGCTCTGTTTCCGGCTCTCGGCTTTCCTTGTTCAATTTTCATTGAACAATTTTCCACGTACAAGCTGCCGCTTCGGCGCGCTGAATTGCATTGCATGTCTTCATTCAACGCGACAATAACACACGCAAAGCGTTAACAGCGTTTAGGCAGCATCGGCTATCGAAGAACGAGCTCACAAGCGTCAACATACATTTGCACTAGCACAAGTAGACCCTTGAGTCGCTGACAGTCCACGTATGTAGGCTATGTTGTTAAACAACTGCAGGTATGCGGTTAAAACCTCATTTGTAATAACACGGACCAACAATTAAAACATCGAATATAACGAATATTTTTTTCTCACTTTTGGCTATAACCTCATCCGGAATTTTTACGCTCGATATACAAATTAAATATCGACATAGTATGAATATGCCATAAACAGGCTACATGCATAGAAATACTTGAAATGCTACATAGTATGTACTCAGTCCTCAACAAATCTTTTGTTACCGTACCACTATAGGTAGGGAACCGCTCCATATTCAAAAAGTGAACTTCTTGACATCCGAGTGCTAAAGCAATGTCGCTATATGCCGAGCTTCCTTCTAAAATAATTTCATATCGTTCATTGTTTACATTTTCGTGAAACAAGCTGAGTCGCTTCCTCACGGCTGAGAAGATGATTCACACACCGGGTGATGCAATAGAAACTTCTCGAAGCTCTCAATAAGCAGACAGACGTTTAACAACAACACTTTGTTCTGCATGTTACAGGCTTTGACTTGTATTTATCATTTAAATGACACATTACTCACATGAAAGTGCGCACCACAGCGCAACAGATGCCCTCTTCGCGTTCATGCTTCCCATCTATGACCGAGGACTGCTGAATACTGCAACGGTAGCATACACTGGCCGGTTGGAGGGTGATGCAAGGTGGAGTAACCCTGGGGGGGTGGAGCTGTTCCTAATCATCCCCCATAGCAGACTAGTATTTGTTCTAATCTTCATCTGGTTTACACGTCAATTCATTTCTTTTACATTTTTTCCAGAGCTGTATGTGTGTCTTAAGTATTGAACTGACCGTAAGGCATCAAAAGCCTCTAAAATAACTCAACAAATCTGCTTAAATATAGCAGACAGATTTATTATGACAAACAACACATAGCTTGCTACATGGGGACACCTACTAACTATTTGTGTGCATTATTTAAAGCACATATTACTGTTGGATTAAGAATTACTATACAAATTATGACAGACCTCCAGCAGTTTAAGTGAGGCACAAGTTGAAATCTAGAAAGCTTAATTAATCCTTTGTGATTCAAAGTTGTAAAACAAAAAACATGACATGGTGCAAGGGAGAGGGGTGAAAACAGGTTGTGTATAGAAGACTAAATGAGTTTAATGCTTAATGACGTTAAATTCCCTTACATGAAATATGCTTCTAAAGATGGATTAATGGCAAATAGAGCCACTAGACTGCGCCACTGAGAGGACTTGGCAGCAGGGAGAAGGTGGGAAACCTTACTGATGTTACAAATGTCTTTGTTACTTCAGTTTCCAACCATGTTTTACCACCATTTCTCCTCGTGTTTCCCTGTTTTCCTTTCTTGACAGAAGCGTCACTTTAGAACCCAAAAGTGTCTTTTTGTGCTGTGAAGTCTGTGTCCTCTTGGTCCCATCTGCCTGGGGACAGGCACTCTTCAGTGTTGAAGTCCTGAGGGTTTACCTCAATGTCCAGGACCTGGGGGTTAGTGCGAGACTCAGCGAGTCTGGGGGAACAGAAGAAACCAGACATTTTATTAGCAACTGCTTTGATGAAACCTTGGCAATGATTAAGATTAATATTATTCAATAACAAGTCATTCAGTTTAAAATCTATGAGAAATCATCAAAACTGTCAAAATATCTACATAGTACACACACTTGCAATTGAATGTGCTTTGTACTTAACTGTAGACAATGGTAAGTACTGTGTATACAGCATGTATGGACACAAGTTATGGACACAATGGCATTACTGTGTTTAAAGCAGAAGTTGGTAACCTGTATAAAATAACTTTTTCTCATATTCACTAAAACTGTCACTATTTCCTGACAGTAGTACGTGAGACAGATAACCTGTGAAAAAAATCAGGCTCCTCTGGCTCCACCTTTGCAAGAATCCACCGTGCCCGAATCAAAACAACGAATCAGAGCCAGGAGGAGTATCTGACAGTGTCACTGCTCCTGCACACGCTGCGGGCAACTCCCCTCCCCCGTGCATGCGCCAACTCGGAGCGGACACAATGGCGGAAAAACAACCACCAAACAACCAAGCCATGAGAAAACTGCCCATCCCTCCTTTGTCAACAACAGCTTACACGACGAATACAAGTAAAGAGAAGAAGACCAATGAAGAAAAGCAAGCTAAAAAGACAGAATTAGACTGAGCGATGCTGTGGGGAGGGGCTTTGGAGACGAGCTTGAGCGCAGCGGAGAGGGAGGGGGAGGGATGTGGACCGACAACTGACTACAGCTTTAATGAAAATGATTGTAATGAAAAAATCCACACTGGTCAGATGTGACTAAAAAGGTCCCCTTGGTGACTTCATGACAACTCAGTGTGAGACCACTGTAATATAATAGTGACAATGATGTGCCTGCACGGAAGGTCAGAAGGATGCTGCCACCATCTGAATTTAGTGCCTGGAAATATTGGTAATAAAGGAAATAACACCCACTAATACACTAAAAAGAGTTCTTTTTAAATGTATCATTAGAGGTAAGTGTGAGTATTTATAATGCTGTGGATTTTAGGGGATATCATCCAGCCCTACTCTCGCATTAGTAGTGCACCCAAGCCCTAGATTTCTATGAAAAGTCCCATAAAAGACTGTTTTTCTGGCTCTTTGGTGTCGCTAGTAGAGCTCAGGTTCAGACCTTGATCTGCAGCTGGATTCGTCATTTTTGTCTGGTGACAAATGGCACGTACTTTTTCTCAAGCTCCAAGCACACATCTGTCAAGGATCACAGGTCTGGAACAGAAAACATTTTTATACAAACAGCCTCAACCACACGAGTGCTTCAGTAACACAGGCCGACATACTGTAGGATAATGTATGTGAAAACATGCTCCAAAAAATATGGCCCAATAGATACTGATGACCTCACAACCACCAAGTCACATCCAAAGCTTCCACAATGTGTCTGATATGATCATATTGCTCCACCTAGAGGTGACTACCTACCCACACACATTTGGCAGTCTGGGAAACACTGTTCTCAGGTGAGCTTGGCTTTTTGCAGGAAGGCTAAAAGCCTGATTTAACCTTGAAGCGTTGAACCTACGCAGAGCTTACACCGTAGCCTATGCAAGTGTCCTACGCAAGTACCTACGCCGTTGTGAGTATTTATACTTGTGCACTGGTGTGTATGCATTGCTCTGCAATTACACAACCAAAACGCTAGTTGGAGGAGGGGTTTCTATGCCACTGTGCTGAGTTTCTTCCGGTTTTTTCGTGTACCTCAACAACAACGGCGACTGAAACTGAGCTGATGATGTTGGAGTTGGAGCTAATAAATGTTGAACAACATGTTGTAAAAGTATCGTAGTTCATTTGGAGAATAGTCAGTGCATAGTGAGTGTGTGGTCGAGTGAGGGAGAGAGACGTTGAATGCGGTCTGGGCGAGTGTGACTGTATCGGACGAGTAAAGCGAGCGGAGGAGAGGAAAGTTTAGCAGTGAAGTTATCAGAAGCTAGTGGATGTCACGTTACAGTGGGGGATACAGTTTGTGCATAAATAAATACTGCAGGTCTTAAAGACCAACAGAAGTTTCCTGTTTCTTCTTTTCCCAGCTGCTGGGTGGAGGGAAAGGGGTTCACTTTCTACCAAGCGGACCAATCACAGTTGTTGCAGTCTGTGTCGCCACGACATGTAGTTACATTTTGGGGGAGGTGAGTGTCAGGCTACAACGCAGGGAACGCGGCTACGCCGTACCTACGACGTAAGCTCTGCGTAGATTCAACGCAGAAGTATAAATCAGGCTTAAAGGTGTAGTCTACGATACTGGAGAAAGCTTGTTGATATTTGAACTCAATAGCAAAACAAATACACCGTGCTCCTTCAAAACTCGCGCAAGTAACGCACAGCATTAGTTTGTCCTGTGCACGAGCAGCAGTTGTGACATATTATATCGAAGTGTTCAGTGGAAACGCGGCTAAAGCATCTGTATTTGATGACCTGGGTTGGTGGCTCTACCTGAGCCGCTCTATTTGTTTCCCATTTACAGAGCCAGGGCTGTGTATGAACACCAGACTTTTTTTTCAGCGCACACAGAACGGAAAGCTGGCAGATCGTGAGGAGATATTCACTGAATTTGACAAAAACTGTTTTGGATTAGAATCGTAGACTACACCTTTAAGTTTCTGCTCTGAATGAGAAGGTGCTCCTTGTTTAACCCCAATATTTAAGAAATGCATACCTAATTCAAACCCTTAACCATACTCCAATGGAGACCTGTAGAAATTATTTATCAAAAAAAGTGCCGTTGCTTACCTTTGTAGGATGAAATCCACAAACACAACTCAATATTCCTCCAAACAGAGATGTCTTTCCTCTGTGCTGGAGCAGACACTTCTCAATCTGCAAGATATCAAACAAGGCAAATCCAACTGCAGTACAAAATTCACATAAACGAGCCAGAAAGTGTTTGCTATAACTTGACTTAAAGGAAACAGTTTTACCTTCTGATAAAGATCATTTCTTCTGTCTTGGTGCTGGCCTGTTTTCAGCTTCAGAGGGTCAAATTCCTGTGGCAGCAACCCTCAAGAGCCTGGTCATCCACTCACCATCGCAACAATTATTATTACGAAGCATTTCTAATGAACTTGCTATAAAGGTTGGCCTGTTTTTATTGCAACAATCCCAGGAGACTTTTTATTAACTTAGATAGATATTATCACTGATGATTACGGAAGATTTTTCTCCTGTTCTTGAGGCATTATCCTAACCTAAATAAACTATGACAAATATTTTAAGCGTGACTGCTAGTCTTTTTTATTAGTTATGGGTAATTTAAGCACCCCTGCTTTTGAGAAGCTAAACTGGCACTACAGGCACTACAGGATACGTCAGCCAACAAAGAACATACAGTACAGTATTAAAGTGGCAATAGACAAGTTTTTTGCCTTTACTTATCATTATGAAGTAAATGTTGATTGCACAATGTAATGACTATAGAATAATGACACCATCGGCATATCGACTGATAAGCCTCTGCTTTCACTGTGTAATTCTGTCTGCCACTAGGTACGATCTCTCGGGAAAATGAAAGCTCGATTTACGGCACACTCTACGGCGTACGCTACATTTTAATTGTGTTGAGTATACTGTCAAATAAACTGCTTATTTGTATTCAGAACAAGTAGTTTATTGACTCCACAACAACATCATAACATGAGCTGTACACGAAGTCCAGTCAACCAACCTTGCTCACTCTCTACAGTTTGTCACAGCATAGCTGCTTATTTTGGTTCTCTGATTGGTTACACGGTATGTCAGTCTGCCTGTATTACCCAAAACCTGACATGCACTACCTGAATAAACTTGTCTTTTGATTTCTAGATTTGACTGAGTTATGACTCATATCAACAAGTAGAACAATCTGACTTACCCTTTCTGAGGACATCATATCGAATATCCATTGCAAATAAATGTCCACATGTCCGCTTAGAAATCATAGAAAAAAGACGCTCCTAAGAAGTCCAGAACTCGCCAGAGGTTTTCTTCAGTATCAAAGTAATCCAGTGACAGTTGTCTGCACACTAATGGGTACACTGTAAATAGGAACTGCCAATAGCTTATTCAGCATACTTTTAATAATGCTTAATGATGATGAATGCTAATTTGTCAAAATGTAAACAAATACCAGTCTGACTGGTAACATTATTCTGGTAACAATCCAGTATCATTATTCTATGGCTGTAGGGCTGGTAGCTAACAGGAAGAAAGCCCTCTAGAAATCAAAAGACAAGTTTATTCAGGTAGTGCATGTCAGGTTTTGGGTAATACAGGCAGACTGACATCCCGTGTAACCAATCAGAGAACCAGAATAAGCAGCTATGCTGTGATGAACTATAGTGAGTGAGCAAGGTTGGTTGACTGCACTTCGTGTACAGCTCATGTTATGATGTCGTTGTTGTGGAGTCAATAAACTACTCGTTCTGAGTACAAATAAGCTGCATCGGCCAGCAGTTTATTTGACAGTATACTCAACGCAACTAAAACACAGCGTACACCGTAGCGTGCTATAAATCGAGCCTTCATTTTCCCAGGAGATCGTACCCGGTGGCAGACAGAATTGCATAGAGGAAGCAGAGGCTCATAGGGAACCAGTCTAAATGCTGATGGTGCCATTAGTCTATAGCCATTACATTGTGCAATCAACATTTACTTCATAATAGCAAAAAACTTACTTATTACTTACAATATTCACACTAGCTGTGTTGTTATGTGCTGTGTGTGGATGTTTTAAAGAACTGCCACATGAGCCAGAGACAGTTTTCCACATTGATGGACAATAAAGTTGTATTCGATTTGTTTCTGTAACTTAAGACTACAACTGAAATGTCACTAATAGTACTGACACAACTGCTGCTAATCTTACTGCTGCTACTGCTCATACCACTACTCTTGATACTCGCTGCATTACTTTAAATATTCCTTTTAAATTATATTATTTCATATAATTTAAACATTCTTTGATTAATTTTTAAAATATGTTTTAGTATTACTGCTGCTGCTGCTTGTGCTCCTACTTTCATCCAAATATACCATTTCAATTGCACACTCAAGCTACAGCCCGTAAATGAGAGAACAGAACTTAAATCATCCTATAAGAAGTTTTTGTGCCAAAGATGCTTAGACTACAGAGGCCTTGTAAAAATAAATCTATTCATAGCAGCAGAAGACATGTAATGTTGATGAATATGTTTGCGCTGAAATAACAAGGGCAGCCCACTAGATTTGGCATATTTTATTTATCACGAGCTACTTCATCCAAATACTGAAGGCCCTATTTCAAAACTATTAAGTCGAAATTACTGTTATGATATGACTGCAGATTAAACTGGAAGGATGCTGTTTTACTAGCGAAGACGTATCACAGTTGTTAAACTTCAAAAACACTTGCGACCGCACAGTGGTGTTACAGAGTGGAGATTCTTTCTTCACGAATGATTTTTGGTCGAGTATAGACACCTGCTTCCAGAGAGCACACAAACCCAACAACATAAAAGTTTAATTTTGGCCTTTCATGAAGTTACTCACAGAATTATCGTTAAGTAGTGTCAGCTGAGTGTTATTTGACCCAGTGAAAGTGACAGTAAGTGCTGGATAAAAATGAAAAGCTACCTCTATGTTTTGTACACTGCTCTCTGCGAATAAGATAAAGTTGATGGAACATAGTCAAATTATCACGTTCAAAAGTGTTTTTCACATTTTTCAGTTATTACATTAACATATGCACCACAAGTAAAAGCAGTTAGAATGGAGTATAACCAGCAGACCCTCCTAAAGTGCTTTCCCTCTGTTATAAAGCCATTACAACAAGTCCTACGGCTTCTTTTACTGCCGGTACTGCTCCTTTCGCAGCATCTATTGATATTACTACTGGTTCAAACTCTTACTGTTACCTTTGTACTGATACTACTTTTATTAACACTGCTACTAACACTAACATGTAGTACATACAGCTAGTACCTCTACTACAACGAAGACTGCCACCAGTATTATTACTGCTACCATGCAAGCATATAGTATATAGATGGCTATATCATTGATCTGCCATGTTTTTGACTGAATCGACTAACTACAGTAGAGTGGGTGTCCACATAATTGTGGCCATATAGTGGACCTGTTTATGGTGGACCTGTTTAAACCACTACACTATATAAACTGTCTGCTTTGCTGTGGTGAACTCGCTCTAATGACTCAGTAACAGACATGAAGGGCTTTAGGACAGTGTAACCCTCCCTAACCCTTTGGAAATGTTCTATTCAAATATGGTTGTTATTGTTCAGATTATAATGTAATGATGTGATAAAAAGACACTAGTTTAACAAGCTCACACTGGCTTACAGCTTCTGGCAGAAAAGAAAAGGATTTAAATGGAACATTTCTGAAAGACCCTTCGCCCTCAAGTCCTTTCCTTCTTTCATAGCATATTTTCAGAGAAACCTGAATTTATTTTTCCTGGCCAACAGGACTCAGTGAGGTTAAAGTAGTTATTATTTTGGTACTGTGGTTTGGCAAAATGATGATATACACCATGAGAAGAAGGATTTTTTATTCAAGGATCAACATAATGAAGTGCCTTTATCCGTCAGTTAATTCATTTACGGGATGAGCCAAAAGCTGGCATTCCTATCTGGATATTTTATATCATAATATGTTATGATATAAGCGACTCTTCATCAAGGAACAATATGGCCATACCTGACCTGACAATCTGGCAACCCGCATTTTAAACATTGCACAATAAAAAAGATGTTCTCTGGATAACATCCATGTCATGAAATGTCATTTATCAAACAACTTTATTACTAGGAACAAACGCCCCCAAAAAGTGAAACAGGTCCTCTTTTTACCAACTTAACTAACAACTTAGCTGTTCTGTAAGTTCATCAATCCAAATATTTATCATCTTTGACATTAGTGATTAGATTAGATTAGATTAATACGTATTGAATTAACGCCATCCCCACCACTCCCCTTTTCACCAGTGGATCAGGAGCCTATTTGTATGGGTCATTATATTATGGACATTATGTGTGGGGTAAATTAGCCACAGCTTGTCCAATTAGTTTGTTTGTGGATGTCATGCATCATTTAATCAGGACAATGCTGGTAGCAGCAGCAGCCTGAGCAGCACAGAGACACACAGGTGAGCTGCAGGCTCTCAGGCGAGCTGTGATGCAGGGATGTCCGGATCAAGTTTTTTTGCCCCCGATCCCGATCCAAGCCATTTGAAATTAAGTATCTGCCGCTAGAGTCCCGATCTGATACTTGTATATTACTAAATAATACAGCTGCACAGTGCACACTTCAAGTACATTAAAGTTATTAAAATCAATCCAATGTATATGCTTGACAATTGAATAGCTCTGCAACACATTAAGAAAAAAATGCATCCAAGCTGTTCCTTAATGTTTTTTTATTTTTATTTTTTACAAAATAACACGTTATAAATAACAAACCCTCTCTGTAACCTTTCTGGCCTTGTCGCTGTCTCGAGGGAATTTCTCTCCTTTTAAAAGTGTCCTCCAGTGTTTGTTGCTTTGGTGCAGCCTTTGCCTTAGTTACCTGAATGAACTGTATTCTGTTTATTTTCGGCGTCTTTTTGCGCGGATTACATTAATAAATTACTCTTATTGGCTTTTTGCTCGCGGGGCTTGTCGGCCCTCCACCGCTGTCAGTCTCTCCTCCGAGCAGGGATTGGGCCCCACCCGCGGTGAGACACAG
>NTHP01000037.1:880805-905946 GCA_003416845.1 Oplegnathus fasciatus
ACTGAGCTGAAATGAAACAAGTGCACATAAATTAGGTAAATAACATAAATAAACAGTCTTATACTGTGTTTTGCTGTCGTTTATGGTGTGTGGTGTTTTGCCGCTGGCTTGGCTCAGCCCCTGCTCTTACACACACGGAGCTCAGCCAGGTGGAGGAGTGACGGAGAGTTGGAGAGGTGACGACGGCTGCACTCGTTGCGTTGCTGTGCATAAAAGCTTTGTGAATAAAAACACCTGTGACAGCAAATAAAGACACCTGTGTGACAGCTGACATAAAACAAGGGATCGGGCTTGGGTTCGTGCTAAATACAGCCGATACCGATCAGTTAAAAAATGCCTTGATCAGCCCTAATACCGACGATCTTTGAGATTGGATTGGGACATCCCTACTCTGATGTCATTGTGAAATGTTTTTGAGATGGTTTAAAGATACCTTCATGTTTGAGCATTGCTGTGGCTCTGTCATAAAGCAAAAATGTACTACCTGCAGGAAACTTTTGAATCATGTAACCTAAATCAACACACTGAGAGAGAGGACACATTTACAGAATGTCAGCTGAAGTTTACAGCAGACTGTTGGCTCAAACAGAGAAGCACATTACCTACAGGTTATTAAACATTTCTTGTAACATTTCTTGTGAAAATGTATCATGTTATATTTGAATTATTAAGTTTAGTCTCCGATTTATAATAATATTATAAAATCTTAGTTATTAAGCATATACAATGAAGTAAACATTTTGCAGAGTCAAGCTAGTCCCGTGAGCATGTGTGTGAGCACATGTGTGCATATGGAAGAGGAAAGAGTTATAGCACATGTGCACAGATACACAAGTGAGCATATTAGCTGTCCAACAAAAAGTGTCCCTAACAAAGTTAAAACTAAACCTACACATTTGTCTCATAATGTAAAATTACATTTACCAAGACAGAGGATTTTATTTATACTGCTCAACCCTGGTTATTATAAGTACTTTAAGTGCTATTACTAGTCCATCTATTAGTTACTAGTAAGTGGTAGTGTTGGTAACGCTCCTATCACAACTGATACTGCCTGCATTCATTTTGCAAATCCTTTCTAGATTATATTATTTTATTTAGTCTATAACATTTTTTAAGTACTTTTGCTTATTAATATTACTTCTACTATTACTGTAACTACTAGCATAACTACTGATTCTGCTGCTACCAGTAGTAGTACCAGTACTGATTACTTTTTTCTTTTTATAAGTTCCATAACAGTAACAGAAGCAAAGAGCTTTAGGAGGGTCTAACCCTCCCTAACCCTAAGCCTTTGGCAATGTTCCATCCAGAGAAACAGTATGCTTACTGTTGTTCAAAATGCAATGAAAACAGGTACGGGCCTAAAAGTTTATTTTATTCAACTATTCATACTCATACTTGACATGAACCAGTGAAGAAAATGCCAGGAGCCAAGCAGCTAATTGAAAGTGTGTTCTACACACTTCAGCCACAAGAGGTCAGGAGTGCTCAGTTTTCAAGTGGCCATACAAGCTCCTTAACAGGAACCCTGGGGAGTTTTTCATCACTGGTGGAACTGTGAAGCAATTGTTTGATGACGGGCTTCCTGTTTTGTTTGTGTCTCGTGCTCTACTAGCATGTGCATGAGGACAAACATGTACGTGTATGAGCATGTGAGTCACACGATACACATTCCTGCCGACACTTACAGTATACTACTTACACAATATTCTACTGATGGACAACTGGTGGCGGTAACACGCTAAAATACATAGCAATTACTATTACTGACCTGTTATGTAAACATGGATGTAAAAATGCACGTTTTAAAAAATACAAAATGTAAACATTATTTGTTTGCTTACAAGAAAACCAAAGAGTATCTTTCAGAACATCACAGTGTCTTAACTACAGTCTATTATTTATTCCCTAAATACATCTTTATATCCAAATGCGCATTCCCAGTGATGACAGAGATCATTAATGAGGGTGACCTGACTTGAAGCTGCTTGTTAAGTCTCTAATTCTGTTGTATGGCTCAGTTTCCACATGGCATTCACACTAAACAGCTAGAAATTAAAGACTGGCTTAGACTTTGACAAGCTGACTGCAGGTTGTGACATTAATAAATTACACCTGTGAACTCCTGACCTCTTGTGTCTGAAGTCAGTCTAACATTGTACGAAATACAGAAAACATTTGATTATATCTTTTCAGTTATTACATTAACATATTCAGTGTAGGAAAAACCAGTTGGAACAGAATATCACTAGTAGACCCTCCTAAAGTCCTTTTCTTCTGTTATGAAGTCAAGTCAAGTTTTTCTTTTTTCTTTTTGTTGAATTTTTAGTTTTTTTAGTGACGTTTTCCTGCCGGTGAACTAATTCCAATGACTCAGTAACACAAGGAAAGGGCTTTAAAATGTATGATAATATTAAAAATATATAATATTTGTTCCATCCAATTATATGTTTCCTGTTGTTGACACACTAGTTTCACAATCTAACACTGGCCTGTAGTTTCTGATTATTAGTTTTAAGTTCATATATTGAGTTAATATATTGAGATGTAACAAATAAATTAGACATTGTTACTGATGACATTAGAAGAATGATATAGATGATCATTTAAACAGTATTTGAATTGAACATTTCTGAAGAACATCTTGAAGCCCTTTCCTTCTTTTATAAGCTTTTTAAAAATATTTCTTAAATTAGTTTTTTTTAAGTAAACCTAGAGGGGAAAACTTTTGGAATACTTACCATTACTTATTTTATGTTGTCTTAATTTTTTATAGATGTTGTGAAATCAACTTTTTTAAATAAATGTGTAAGGAAATGAAAGAGTTGGAGGAGCTATCATTACTTATGTATATGCTGATGCTTTTTTGTTGTTTTTGTAGATGGGGAGTCATTACTCAGTAACAGTAACAGGAGTAACAGACGGAAAGAGCTTCAAGAGGGTCTAACCCACCCTAACCCTAACCTTTTGGCAATGCTCCACCCAAATTTGGTTCTCATTGATCAGGGAACAGTTGAATAAGCTATCAATAACTCTGGCCTACAGTTTCTAACTATTAGTTTACAGTGATATTAATAATGACATTTGAAGAATGACAATAATAATGAAAAGGATTTGAACATTGCCAAAAGACCCTCTTGAAGCCTGTTCCTTCTTTGACACTCTGTTTAATATATTAAATGATGAGGCTGGTGATATTATATATTTTTAATATTATAAACAAATCTCATGAAAAGACCAAAAGCAACAATGTATTAGTCCGTCTCTCAATACTTTCAGTCTTCCCGTTTCTGTCTGTGGTGCTCAGCCGAAAGCTCATTGGTTCCTACTAAAGATGTAAATCTCAGCAATCTCCTAAAACAGTTGGACACTGTAGTTTTTAGCAAACATTACTCAAACAGTGAATAGTGCATTAGTTAGGGACTATTTTCAGTGCTGATTTAATTCACATTTGGTGTGTTAGTGAGTATTTCTGACAGCCGGCGGTGTATGTTGGATTGACTCAAAAAACACTAGGGCTGCAACTAACGATTATTTTCATTATCGATTAATCTGTCGATCATTTTCTCGATTAATCGATTAGTTGTTTGGTCCATAAAAGTCAGAAAATGGTGAAAAATGTTGATCACTGTTTCCTAAAGCCCAAGGTGACGTCCTCAAAAGTCTTGTTTTGTCCACAACCCAAAGATATTCAGTGTACTGTCATAGAGGACTAAAGATAATTTGGACACTTTTTCTTAAAAAAATGACTCAAAACGATTGATCGATTATCAAAATAGTTGGCAATTAATTTAGTAGTTGACAACTAATCAATAAATCGACTAATCGTTGCAGCTCTAAAACACACTATGTGTGTGTGTTCATGGTAATGAATGAAGATGTCTCCCAGTGACTCACTGATGTGTCTTTAATAGTTGTTGTACAATAATGGAGTTCTATGGCACAGAGAATTAATATATACTGTATTAGGTTTTGGACACAGACAAAATTTGTTATTATGGTCAATTCACTGTTGCTTTTGGTCTTTTCATGGAATTTGTTGGTATCAATAAAAATGTATAATAGCACCTGACTTATCATTTAAGAAAGTTTTGTAATGAAATTGTAGAAGGACTTACCATTACTAATGTACAGTGTATCCTAAGACTTTTGTAGAATTTAAAAGAGTTTTTAAATGAACTTTTAATAGTCAAAAAGTAGTAAAAGGAAAGAGATTCAGGAGGGTCTAACCCACCCTAACCCTTTGGAAATGTTCCATGCAAATAAATCCTTCCTGCTGTGCATACACTAGTTAAACAAACTAACACTGGTGGATTGAGTAGATTAGATAATACTAATACTACTAATACTAAAGGATTTGAATGGAACATTACCAAAAGACCCCCTTGAAGCCATTTCCTTTGGGTACAGTCTTTGTTTTAGAAGTTTTTAAATAATAATTTTAAAAAAGTTGAAAGGCTTACCTTTACATATACTGTCTGTTTCCTAATGTTTTCTTTCTTTAGCTTTTTTATGGAATTTGTTTCAGATTATTTCATGAATAGAGTGACATGTATAGAAGAAAATGAAAGCGTTGGAAGAATTATAATTATCCAGTAACAGAAGGAAAGAGCTTCAGGAGGGTCAGAAAATTATTATGCTATCAAACACTGGTTTATAGTTTATGAAAATTAGTTTCAAGTTCTCGTCAGTTAATACCAATGATGTATAAATGATGTATAAGTTAGATAATGTTAATAATGACACTGGAAGAACTGCATTAATAAACAATTTGAATGGAACATTTCCTTAAGACCCTCTTGAAGCCCTCCCTTCTTTTACAGTCTTTTTTCTTAAATATGCATTTTAATTAGGTCGTTGAAGAAGCGTACAAAGAAAAAATTAGTTGGAAGACTCAAGACTATCCTAAACTTTTATATTTGTTTTTTGTAGAATTAGAAAAAATTGAATGGTAATGTAGAAAAATATGAAAGAGAAGACTTATCATTACTCAGTAACAAGAGTAACAGAAGAAATGAGCTTCAGGAGGGTCTAACCCACACTAACCCTAACCCTTTGGAAATGTTCCATCTAAATATAACAAACCAACTACAACAATTTAAAACTGTTCAATAAACTCTTACAATTAGTACAACTCTTGTAACAACTCCTCATCAGTTCATAAACTGAAATGTTAATAAAAAATAAAAAAAAATCATAAATAATGATTATGGAAGAATATTTCCTTTCCTGTTCTTCAGTCATTATAATAACCTAAACTCAGCAGGGAAAGGGGATTTGAATGGAACATTTCCTTTAGACCCTCTTGAAGCCCTTTACTTCTTTTATCATTTAATTGTTTGGAGAAAGGCTCTAACTTACACTATTACTTATCTAAATCATTATCTAAAACATATATCCTAAACTTATCAATACCTCACCTACAAACTAAGGTTTTTGTTGTTTTCTAAAATAGGGAATGAGAAGAGTTTGAAGTATTATAAATATTTATCTATATCCTAAACTTATCATTACTTATCCAAATCCTGAACTAATCACTCAGTGGTATCCTAAACTTATCAATACATCGCCTACAAACTAAGGTTTTCTTTTTTTGTTTGTTTGTTAGAAAAGGAAACGACAAGAGTTCATTAATATTATCATATAAGAGCCTACATCCTAATCTTATCACTTATCTATAATCTAACCTTATCACCTATGTATATCCTATCATTACTTTTTACAAGTTTTTTTTACCAGTTTTTTTGTGTTTTGTTTTTTTTTCAAAGGAGGAAAAGAAGAGCTGTAGAGAAAGATTTAGAAAACGTGTGTGGTGGTGGAACTGCCACTAAGTGTATTATACCTGGTGGTCCAGCTAGGCACAGGCCCTTTACCTGTGCAGAATCTTACATCTCCACTCGGTATGGAGAGTAGGTCCACCATTCCCATACTTCTGCCATTACTTCTGCTGCAGTAGCAGGTGGAACCCAAGCGGGCATGCGTACGCTGGGTCTGGGCCCACCGAGCACAATCTCCACATCAAAATAGCCCTCGCGGAGTCTGCGGCGCCTCTCCCACTGCTCCCTCTGTCTCCTCCTCCTGTCCCAAGCCTGTTAGAGAGATGGACAGAGGAGGAAAATAAAGAAACAGGTCAAACTAGTTCAGTAAGAAGAATGAGACAAGTCATTTGGGTTGAGGGAGGTTGTGGAGGTCACTCTGCCAACAGAAACACCAGGACCATTCACAAGTCAGTCATGTTTTCTTGAAGGAAAAAAAATCATCCACATGAACTTTCTTATTGTCGAATGATGTGCTCTAAAAATGCCTACTGGGATCCTTCAGTTAGTGATTCCCTGTATTTTCAAGAATTACTGAAAGCAACTTCAACAGAAGGCAATTCACATTTCAGCAGAGTGTTTAGGGTGGACTACTCACCTCCTGCTGGGCAGCCTGCTGCCCTCCACGATGTAATCCAGAGGTGGATGGCTGGGGGCTGGAGCTCCCCTCTGGCTGGACAACGTCTACCTGTTGGCCAGAGGTGGATGGCTGGGGGCCGGAGCTCCTCTCTGGCTGGGCAGGGTACACCTGATGGCCAGAGGTGGATGACTGAGGGCTGAAGCTCCGCTCTGGCTGGAAAGCAACATTGTTGCAGGACTCTTTTTCTGGAGGCTCCTTGAGGGCTCCAGGGCTGTTCTCCTGCTCCCTCTTCCTCTCGTTGTTTTCCTGTTAGAGAGAGGCAGAGAGGGAGAAAAGGAATTAGGTCAAACTTGTTCACTTAAATCTCTTTCAGACTGATGCTGTAGAGTGGGATAAATCAATGTTTGGTGTCAAACTAAACGGATCATCAAGCTAGGACAGAGCAGTTCCGAACAAAAAGGTTTTTCATAACACTTTTTGGATTTTTTAAAATTGAAACAGTATCTGACATTACATTAAAAGAAATTCTACAAACCTTTGTTATGAATTTTAAAGATCTAATCCAATTATTAGTTTCAAATAAAGATGTATTGCACGTTTTTGGGATGACCAGGATTACTTGAAAATGAGAAAACCTAAAACATTTTCTGTTCCAACAATTTCATATCCATGCATGTTCTTTTGCTTTGATGCTTTTCAACTCTGTTATTAAATGTGCTATAGAAAAAAATGATTATTATTATTAATAATACTGTAATTTGGTATTTACTGATGCACTGTAAAGGTGTTACCTTGTCCAGTATGCAATGTTTTATTTATCAAGTTTTAGTTATTTTTACATTGAAACTACATTTGTGACTTCAAGCTTTCTAGCTTCAAAGTAACATTACTGTATGAGCTGACACTTGGATAAAAAGGCTTCAAAAGACTTTCAAATGGTTTAAGATTACTTTACTGTCATTTTAATTATTCACACTAAAATCTGATATTTACTCTAAATTCAAGAATTAAAACTTTTGACTCTCAGCGGCTAGCTAACATTAACGTCAGCTAACAAGCTAATTCCCCCAAAGACAAAGGAAATATAGAAGTAAAAAAACTTTTAAAAGCTTTAAATGATTTTAAATGGTTAATATTCTTACCTTTTCCATGTTGAAGCGGTGCAACAGCTGAACTGAGGTCAGTCGTTGGTGGTTTCTGTAGCTAAGCTAGCTAGCAACTGTGTGCGATCTCCAAGTACGGGAGTAAAATGGCGGCGATGATTCGGTCAACCAATATATATACGAATCCATAGCAACCATAGAATCCTAACGTCATTTCGTCATTAACGTCAGGCAGGAGGTATTTACAGTGTATTTATTTTATTTACATTTTTATTTAAACATGAAAAAGATGTTTTGCAATGATTTCACTCATTAATCCTTCACTAATATTTTAACATACTTTACGGTGTATACACTGCTTCTTTGTTTTATTTTAGTTTAGAGGTTTATTTTTATTTTATTTAGCTAATCTAAGCCCAGACAAGTGGTTCACGTTGTAATTGCAGGTTTAGCAACAATTTAATGGTCTCTGTCAGCGAGTTTAAAGAGATGGCGGCTAACTGGAAGTCCAAGGGCGACACACAGTGGAAATATCTAGTTAGCTGACAAAGTACACTTTCATTAAAGTTTAATCTGAGGTAACTGGAAAATTCTTCCCATTAATTTGAAAATATAAAAAGTCCTTCTGTGTGATATTTGCAACAACATGCTGAATGGATTTGAGCTATTAAAAATATATATTTTAAAAAATAAATAATTACATGGTGTTAGAGCACCAGTACAATGCTGGGAGCTTTTGCTTTTGGACTGACAGTCCATGAATGAGCTGAATATATTTCCAAACAGGTGGTGCGAGTTTCCAAAGATCCCAAAACCTCAGCAAATAAAACCAAACTTGCCTGCTTGGATACAGTTCAGAACAAACTTTCACTGCTAAAATGTTTCTTCCAAGCTTGTGCACTGGTTGCATTTAGACTAAAGATGCAAGAAAATCAAAAAAGAGGTAACAGTGATACAAAGAAGCTTTAGAGTTTAGAGGTGCATCAGAGTTTACAAAAAATACAACAGTCTGATATTAGAATAAACATCACACATAGGCCATTTTACTTTGATTAAAATTTATGTAAATTAATGAATTAAATTAAATTCATACATAAACAAATGCCAAAAATAACACTGGGAACCATCCCCGGAAAAAAAATAGTAAACTAGCAAAGTCAATGCAACAATATAATTTAACATACAGTGGTAGAGTGCCGATAAAACACGTTCCCCCTCTTGGACTTCATGTTTTGTTTCTTCAGCTATGAATCACAGTTGATTAATGTGACCTGCTGACATGCTCAAAGAAAAGACTGTAATCTTAAAGTGGAAACAAAAACAACTCCCCTTTCACATCCAAGTGTTGTCCTGGAGCCAGAGTGGGAGTTATGACTGGCTAAGTTTGAAATGGGTGGGGAAATCTTGTGGAGCACAAGATTGTCGTCAACATAACGGTGAAAAAAAAGCATAAATCATCCACTGTGATTCAAAGTTACAATAAAACATGAGAACGTCCGAGAGGAAGCGTGAATAAAGGCGCTGTATATAAGCCTGAATAATGAGTTTGACGCTTATTGACATTAAATTCCCTTACATGAAAGGTGTGCTTTTAAAAATGGATGAATGCTGAGTGCAAAAATAGATTTTGCATTAGAAAAAAAAATAAGATTGTCATTTTGTTCTCATCCATTTTCACACAAACACTCTTTGACCAACACATACACACATTTTTTTTAAAGCTTTTGTTGCCCAAAGAAAGGCTGAATCCTTGAAGCACATAGGTAGTAACTTTTATTGTTGTGCCCAGTACTGGAACTGGTGCATTGGTGCCTTCACCAGTGAGTTTTCCCTCTAGTCCATCTCTGAGTAAACCAAATATGTGACAGCACCTTGTTGACCTTTACCTTAATGACACTTAATGAACTGTTCCAAATTCAACTCACGTCACAGCTCTCATATCTCACTTTGTACATTTATATACTGTACATCCACACACACACACACTTTCTTTAACGTAATGTACACAAGCACATACCACAAACACATTACCAACAGTGAATGGGTAAACAGACACAAAAAAGGAAGTAATACACTGACTGTAACAAACATTAAATGACTGCATGTTTTTTCATAGAAAAGGGATAAATTGGTTTGTATTGCTTTGGCCTGTTCTGCGAGCAGCCTGCTCATGTTGTCCTTCTCTGGTCGTGTAGATGCAGAAGCATCAAAGAGCCACCAGACTGCACCACTGAGAGGACTTGGCAGCAGGGAGAAGGTGGGAAACCTCACCGATGTCACAAATGTCTGTTTTGTCACTTCAGTTTCCAACCAGGTTTTACCACCATTTCTCCTCGTCTTTCCCTGTTTTCCCTTCTTGACAGAGGCGTCACTTTAGAACCCAAAAGTGTCTTTTTGTGCAGCGAAATCTGTGTCCTCTTGGTCCCATTTGCCTGGGGACAGGCACTCTTCAGTGTTGAAGTCCTGAGGGTTTACCCCAATGTCCAGGACCTGGGGGTTAGTGCGAGACTCAGCGAGTCTGGGGGGAACAGAGGAAAGGAAAAGAGACGTTTTATTGATTATAGTAATCAAAATTACTGATATTAGTCATGACAATTCATTACATTTAAAAAACATTTAAACAACCTGTGAAGAATGGTACATGTATGGACATGAACATGAGTTATAAACACAGTGGCATCCCTATTTGTGATGGAAAGAATCATGATTAAAAAAAAACGCAAAGCCAGATGTGGCAATAAAATGATTCCCTTTGTGAAGTAATCATGGCAACCCAACACGAGACCGCCCTGACACACATACAAAAATACAAACATGTTAGACCTACATGTGAACACACACCATTTTCATTCACCATGACGTTTCTCATTCAGCGTCATGGTGGTGCTAGCAAAGAGTGCAAATCTGATGGATGTGAGGCGGAGACACATAAAACAGTTGTGATGAAGACGTGGACACAGTGGCAGACTACATCAGGTTCTGTGGCAGTGAACCCTTGTCGTATGAAGCTCAGGGATGGATCAAACTGTGGAATGACACTGAGGAGTTCCCCCCCTTGATGTATCTCTAAGTAAGTCATACAAGTCTTGTTAATGGTATGAAAGAAAATTAAAACTACATGAGTCTTAATCAACCTGGTTGAACACTGACATCCAGACAGATGAGCAGGCTTGAATAGTGGGTTGACCAGGGGAGAATGAGGTGGAAGTCACTAGATCCAGTGAATGACATTGTTACCTGAGTAGGATTCAAAGCTATCCAGACTGCGGCTGGGGGTGCAAAGGAAACATCACAAGTCAGGCAACAATTAAACTCTCAACTATTCTGAAAAGCCTTATAATAAAGTGAATGGACACATTTATGTGGCCACAGTGTGACTGTAAGTACACACTGACCAACACAAGGCCATGGCATTAGGGTTAACCATAATTAGAAAACCTTTTTACCTCAATCTGTGCAAGACAGAAAACATATACTAAAATCAACAGGCACTTGCGAAGCTTTTATATCTACAGTGATCAACACTCCACAGCCAGCAGATGGCAATGCAGTCTCTCAAATAGCAACAAAAATGATCTCAGCGTATGAATGTATCTGCAGTTCATAGCGAAAGGTAGAGTGACAAAACTGCTCATCACAGAGAATTTAAATGTCACTCATCAAAAAAAAATCAAAACCCTTAAAAAGGAATTTAAGTTGGGAACAGCCACTTTGAACCTCTGAAGCTTTGGTGTTGCAGGAGGAGGCGGCCCTAATGTTTAAATACTGAGTACTTTGATCAAATTCAGGAGTGAATAATCTGTCACAAGGAGAGCATAAAGAATAAAACTAAAATCTTTCCCAGTCTCAAAGTAGCTGTATATGATGTATGTGTTTCTCCAGCTTAGTGTGAGTTACACCCTGACCACAGATTTCTGCTGTTTAGAGGTTTTTTGTTTTTGTTTTTTTATCTGAAATGGGCGAGGAAGAGTGATGACATGGCACATTTATGTTGCTCAAATATAAACAATCCTTTAATCCGGAGCTTATTTCGGCCCTCACGCAAAACTGTGCCACACAGCAACTATCAGGTACGGTGAAGATAACACAAACAATATCATTCTGTCATATCCTCATTCACAGAATCATGTATCGTCTCCAATTTTCTCTTCCGCCCTGACCCTAAGATCAACCAGTACAATCAGCTTCTCCTTATGGACAGAGATGTCAACCTGGCCCTCGGGCCCCTGAATTTCCCTCAATTAGAGAAATCTACATGTGGATGCATCTCTGCTTATGCTGGGAGCATCCTCGTTAATCACAGAGCGGGAGATTAACGGCGTTAGGGTGTAATTACAGTGTGTGCAGACAAATAATCGCCCGATAACAGGGCCAAAATGGCCTCTTAGCGCTTGATTACAGAGACAGTGGAGCCTGTTCTTCCTTTCGCTAAATGAAAGTGAGAGAATAAGACGCCCACTGTCGAATTAGCAGAGGGAATGAAAAGCAGAGCCAAAAGGAAATAATAAAGTGTTGAACGGGTCTTTATGGCGGTCCGAAACAAATATCTGTAAATAGTTGCACCGTGCAACCCGACAGCAGACCACCACAACTTATCTGAGTGTCCCGCTGGTACACACCAAATTGAAACATTAATCACAGCGGACTCCAGCTCCATTCCAATTAGTTTGTAGACAAAGTTTAAGGAATTCCAATTGGCACAGACAGTGGACTTTCCTGTCAACCTTGAACCTGCTAATGATGAGACCTGATCTTTTCCTCAGTTTGTCTCCTTATGCTTTTATTCCACTACAACGATAATACTCAAAAAGAGTACTACACTGCAAAATAAGCTACTTTCCTATGTGTTTTCCGTATGAATAACAAGCAATGTGTCCCTCAGCAGCACCCATTTGTAATCCCAGGCTTTCTGAGCTCATATGAAATCAGTGTGTGGTCCTGAGATGATGGTAAACGGAGCCTACAAAAGCAGCATGACTCAGGGCGAGTGTCGGCTGTGCTCGGGCCTGTAAACCGAGCCCATCTCCCGCCCGTGGGAGTGCACCGGGGTGAGCCGAGCAGAGGGAGAGGCAACGTTTGTTACGAGAGCAGCCCAAACCACAGGCGGCTATTTCCAGAGCAGCAGCTTGTGTGGCTGTTTGGCAGAGCCCGGGCTGTAGGGAAAACCCAAATCCACACTGGTTCTCACCTTGAGAAAGCCTCATCCAGACCGTCTTCCAATTCCTGCCAGAAGGAACATACACATAAAGGGTTTAGGTTTATGTCTCGAGAGATGATAAGTAAACAGTGCTTATTGGTGAGATGTTAATACACTCACTCACACATGCACACATGTCACCTCCTGCCACTTTTCTCTTGCCTCAAACTGGGAGGTTAATCTGGGCTACTTGCAGCCCCACACCCTCTCCAGCTATGTGACCATTTGATAAAGCCAGTTCTGTTCAAAAGGCTATTGTCTGACTCCGCACAGCAGCTGTATAACTGCAGAATCCACTCCTTTGAATACAACAGGTACAGTACATCACCAGGCACTTTGCCTAATGAATCAGTGTTTCCTGCATGGCATTCTTCTCTTCCCATCTTATCGAGCCTACACAGCTGAAACTTACTGACCAGCCTGACTCTTGTCTTACCCATACAGTATTGTTGTTCTCTGTTGCGTGATTATGCACCATAAAGGGATCCGATTCAGTCTGCTTTGTTCCTGAGTGGACCAGCGCCACGTTGGCTCCCTCTGCCAAATCCAGAAGTTTTCCCGTGGCTACCTCTGTAATACAAAACACACACAAAAAGAAACATCTTTTTTTTAAATTTACATATAAATGCATTCAAATTCACATGCAACCTTCCACATTCACTGTTCAATTCCTAGCCCAGAGACAACAATGTAATAATGAAGATAAGTTTGCTCCAAATCACCATTTGATCGGATCCTGTGATTATCATACTCTCATGCAACAGTAAACAGCAGCATGCATGAACAAAGTCCATGTCGCCACGCTATTTGTTAAGGTCCACTTTTCCTTATTAAGCCTCTAATGTATCTCATCAATACATCAAAATGCAGCCATCTGTGGATTGTCACTTCGTGATAAGTGAGCATGGGGTAACCCCCTGACTCGCAGTGGCACCTCTGATCTGTAATGGGATTGGCTTGTAATGGCCTTTCCTGATGATTAATGCATGTCAATAATGTGTGTCAACACTCATTTCTGTCTAGTCTTTAGGCTAATGTTGTCCATAGGGAGCAGTAAAAACTCAATGACTCTTCCAATGCAAACACAACTTGACTCTGTTATGTACACTCTTCTTCTATGCTGAAACTTAATGTACTTAAATGACCTTATCCCTAGTTTCTGTGCTGCTCAAAAGAGGAAGGCTCACATACAACTGAATGGGCGTGTGATATCAATTCCCTTCAACCTGTCCTCTGTGTCAACACTGGCTCAATAAGGTATTTATAAAAGGCATTTATTCTGCTGTTATGAAGAAGGCAATATTGTGGGACTGGGACTGTCATTCATGAGAGGAAGGATAAAGGCTCATCCGATGGTAATACCCCTAAGCTAACAGCTTAGGTATCTGTCAATGTGGAAGTGGGGCTCTGGGAGCAAACACCCAGTTGAAATATTCAACTAGAGCTGCAATGATTAGTCGATTAATCGATTGAAAGAAAATTAATCAGCGGTTAATTGATGACTGATAAGCGGTTAATTGTTTTTTAATCAAAAAGGCCAAATATTTGGTGGTTCCAGCTTCTTAAATGTAAGGATCTGCTGCTCTTCTTTGTCATTTATGACAGTAACTGAAATGTTTTTAGATTTTGGACTGTTGGTTGGACAAAACAAGCAATGTGAAGATGTCACTTTGGGCTCTGGGAAATTGTGATAAGCATTTTTGTACTGTTTTTTGACATTTTATAAAGTAAACGATTAATCGATTAAGTGAGAAAATAATCGGCAGAGAAAACAATAACAAAAAGGAAAATAATCTTTAGTTGCAGCCCTGCATTTAACCCTGTGCAGACGAGGAGACTGTGTAAAGGATGATCAGTCTCAAGCAGGCAAAATCCCCCAACCATCTCACAGTGGCTACAAAATATAAATGCCAGTTCTTCCTGTAAGAGGCCTGTCGCCGGGGGAGAGTTGAAGGTATCATGTCTCATGAATAAAGCTGACTCACCTCTGACAACGCCACTGATCCCGAGAGTCCCTCTTGACTCAGTGGCATGCCATTTGATCAGCCAAAGTGAAGGGTACATAAATGTAACCTTCTGATTGCTCTAAAGCTCTGCTGTCCCCAATAACTGCTTTAGGGCTGGCGGTGAAAACCTCTGGCAGGGGAGAAATGCTCAGCTCATTTCAAAAGGCACTCAGAAGCTTCTACCATGTATTACTCTGCTGTACAATTACGCCAATTTGCTTTACAGAAATACAATCCGCTGGCAGCCAAATGGCCCACCAAACGGTCAGTGGGATAATGTTGGTCCAAAAACGCACACCAAGCCTCTCTGTTGCCAGAATCCGTTTCCAAGTCCTACTTTGTTGAGTCTTCTCACTAGGGATCATCCTTAAAACCCGTGTCGGCCGTAAAAACGCTACACATTCAGGGCCACGGCCCCAAATAAAGTGTCAGAACAGATTTAGAGAGATCCCTCTCTGGCTGGAGGCGACCTGACCGGGCAGAGGGGGAAGCTCAATACAAAGCTGATGTTTTCAGATGTTTTTGGAGTGGCCTGCTAAAAAGACAGCCTCTGTCTCAAACTGAAACCAGAAGTAGCAGAGGGAGGTTTCAGGCATGCAAAGTGTGACAGGAAAAAGGCATGCACGAAACAGACCAACAAAGAGAATGCATTATGAGGATTAAGTGTACAGCAATTGTGCCACTGGCAACAGGATGCTCCTCATCTCACTGCATCTCAGACTGTGGACAATACATGCAGCTAATAATGCCTTAAGGTTGTCTGGCTCGCTGGATGTCAACAGCATGTTTTGAAGGCATGACCCGCGTCTCAAGCCCTGGGATCTTAGTAAATCTGATCAAACAACGGGGTCACAGAAAATGTAGGCCTCTTTCATGCTTTTTACACAAACAGGAGTGTGTTATTGTGCCCCCAGAGGCACACAGAATACGACTGCTTGTCCATGAGCCGCTCTCGATCATCATAAAATGTCACGGGGAATCGGTGAGGCGAGATTTGTTTTTAATGGATCTACAACACGGCAAGGGGGCCTAATGTTTTCAAATTAAAGAGAGCATCATCATTGCCATTATCATCACACATAATCACCTAAAAATGTCATTTGCCGTTCATTGTAATGACGCTGGTGAGAAAGAATAACCTAGAAAATGCAAATCGCTGTCAGCTGACCTGCAGCCTCAATATAAGCCAACCTTTGACAAGTGCTGAATACTCTTCCTTCCCCCGAGGCTACGATTGCTGTGCCAAAGAGGGTGAGAGAGAGAGAGAGAGAGAGAGAAAGACGTGATGATGGGTGACATGACTCACCTCCTCCCTTCAGGCTGCCCAGGCTGGCCGAGCTGTCCGACTGAGAGCTGCTGGCTCCTTCTCCGTCTGAACCCGACTTCACTCGCTTCTCTTTCTCTGCGCGGGGAGCGACATGGGGGTAGAGGAAGACAAAAAGAAAAAGAGAAAGAGCAGTCAGTGAAGACAAGCAAACTATGATTCAGGAACCTGTAATGACGGGGTGAGCACCCTTGCAGTGCAGCACAAGAGGAACTGTTTACTTTTCTAGCTGCTGAAAATGTGGGTATTAAACGTTTCACTAACCAAGCAAATAATGTGTGTAAACAAATTAGCAGAAGTAAATTGGCAGATAAGGTTAAGGCCATTACTCAAGCCATCTGCCAACTGAAACCTACAGGGCCTGGGACTGTAACTGCAGCATTTAAATAGAGTAGGCATTGCATCTGGGTCAGACGGATAATAAGCTCTGCTCGCTCCAAACATTCTCACCTGCTAAGAAGAAGGTGTTCCACACAGTGCAGGTCACCAAGTGCAACCGACAACAGCTTTCACTGGATTTCCTGCTCTCTTAAACTCGGTCTAGAGTAGAGTAGTTTCAGGGCCCATATCCATCAAGCATTTCAGAATCACTCCGAGGAATTGCACTGAAAATTAAACCAGGACTAAAAACACTCCTACATCCAAGTGGGACTTGAGACTAATCTGTAAAGCCTCCTTTTCACTTCCAGCAAGGAACATGACTACTCCTGGGAGATGAGTAGACTGTTTTATGACACTCCGCCGCAAAGTAGGAACTGTGATGACGTTTTTTTTGGTTCTCTGATAGTTGCAGTTTGAAATATTAGACAGTGGTCAAATTCAAAGTGCAGAAAATACCACTTTATTATTAGGGCTGCAACTAACGATTATTTTCATTATCAATTAATCTGTTTTCTCCATTAATCAATTAGTTGTTTGGTCCATAAAATGTCAGAAAATGGTGAAAAATGTTGATCACTGTTTCCCAAAGCACAAGGTGACGTCCTCAAATGTCTTGTTTTGCCCACAACCCAAAGATATTCAGTTTACTGTCAGAGAAGGACTAAAGAAACCAGAAAATATTCACATTTGAGAAGCCGGAATCAGAGACACTTTTTCCCATAAAATGACTAAAAACGATTAATTGATTATCAAAATAGTTGGCGATTAATTGTTAACAACTCAATGATTAATCAACTAATCGTTGCAGCTCTATTTATTGTGTGTGTGTTTTATGCGTATAGGAAAATATCTTAGGTAACCTACAAAAGGTTACACATGCAAAAATATGATGACAAAATGAATTATAACATGATATTCACAAATTAGCTAATTAGCAGACAATGCCACTGATGTGGCTTGAAAAAATAAATGTAGCCTATTAAGTAAATTAAAAAGGTAGGGAATTTAACTCTCCATGAAAAACATGGAATCACCTTTCAACTACAGCCCTTGTTAATAACCCTTGTTATTTCTGAAATGTCACAGTCTTGGGAAACGCACCATAACAAATATATTCTTCACATTATAGCCCCACTACTATTTGAAATAGCCTTACTAAAAATAATATAAGATATACAACGTGTTTTAATTAAGTTGAGATATCCTTCATTATGCAGCTGACATCTAGCCAGGGGGACATGATTGTGTTCAAATAAGTTTTAGCCACTCTCACTGAAGACCCTCATCATGTACATTATGAGACGCAGAAGCGCGATCAAAGTTTGATTTATTACTTCCAAAATCGTTGGCTCTGACAGAATCATCGCTGTTGCGCAGCTGCATTTTCCTCGTTACAATTAAGTCTAACGTTGTGAGGACGTTTCTGCGGACACAACATGTTTTTTTTTCCCTGTGCACAAGGTCGGTCTCATATATTGTTCAGTTTTTGTCAAAACAATCTTTCAATAAGCCTATTGTCAAGCCCTCCCAAAACATCTCTCCTGTCACCGGATCCCTCTGCCTGAATGCCATCTCCTGGCAAGTTAGGGGTGATTTTCTACCCTGAGATGCTTGATAAATACAGCTCAGATTTTTCTGATGGGCTAACAACTCTGAGTCTGCTCACAAATGCATACATAAACACCCATCTCTGCTTTAACTAAGATATCACAGGAAAGTCACGCAGTCACACGGGAAAACACAAGACCTTCTGAGCAAGTGTGATAACACCCTGAGGGGCCGAGATGCTGACCCACTGTAACTCAAGCTTTCAATACTGTGGCTACAGATTAAATGTCCATTTCTGTCTATCCCAAAGAGACCTGCTTACAGCAAGGATGTGTTATTTATTTCATCATCATGCTTGGTCCCATGTCCCATGAGCCCAGGTAGCTTAGTGATGGCAGTGTTACAAAAAATTCCCTGGGCACTTATTTTTCCCACATGGCCTTTCCAGTGTGTAGTATTCAGCCTGACTTGAGCATCAAGCTCCTGCTAAACATGGAAGCAACTTAAAGACAAGCCAGTTCAAAGCTAGCTGTGGTGTTTACAGTGAATATTCTATGAACAGAGAAGGGAGCTGTAATATACAGAGGAATGTGGGTCAGGAATGTGTGGTGGGCTGTGGAGAACCACTGTGGGTGGTGGAGGAGAGTTTGTAAGAAACAAAAGCTGCAAACTAGACAGACATACAGTAGATACCCCCTCTCCCTGCCCTGATCCTCCAGGGTCTTGTAACTTTAATGAAACAAACTCTAAAGGATTTTTTTCCCTCTCCCTATCTCTCTTTCTTCTTCTCTGCCACCAGAGAACACCACTACTTCTTTTTGAAAATATATTCTCCCCTTCCCCTCCATAACCCCCCTACCAGTTAGGCATCAGATCTCCTTCATCAGTGACACCGGAGCGAACTAGAAGGAAACAGCTCGGCAAATTAAACGGGGTAACTTAGAAATGAAGACGAAGAAGAGGTGAAGAATGGCGAGAGCGAGCAAGCAAGGCAGCAGATTTTAATATTCAACTCAAAAATACAAACAACCAAATGAAGAGGCGTGAGGCAAGGAGCCTGTGGCCTTGATCTTGAGAAAAAAATAATCCCTCCCCAAAATGGAAATGTGCCCACATTAAAACATTCCTAAACACCACAGTAGAAGGAGAAGAAGGGGTAGAAATGTGGAGTAAATAAAAAGAGGCGGCTCGAATTTTCATACAGTGCAAGTGTGTGTCTCTAAAGGACTGAATAAATAAGCTCGCCTTCGCATGAGACAGGATCAATGGCACTGACACTGAATCTGTCAGGGGGCTGAGCTCCCACTGACACACACGCACAATCATTTTCCTTTCTTTCTTACACACTCCCCCACACCAACACCCCTCTCTGCCCCGCCTTTCATGCTCTCTTGCCCTCTCCTCTCCTCATCCCCCATTCCCCTCCTTCGCTCTCCTCTCCTCTCCTCATCCCCCGTCTCCGTCCTTATAATAAACAGAAGCGAGTGTTGCGAAGAAAACTCGACAGGGAAGGGGTGAAGGTGCCAGGTGCAAAACAAGACAGACAGAAACAATGGATAATCACAAAATTCAAAGAGTACCTACACGGCAACACACATGTAAAGATGAAGAAGATGGGAGGGGGGGGGTGGTGATGCTGAAGCCAATATTATGTGGCAACAACTGCTCATTTACTCTGGAGTCATGCATGCAGTAAATTACATGCATGTTCTGCTGAGCTGTACAAAAGAATGTGTGTGACACCATCCTTACACAGCACTATGATTGCCTGCTGTGTCCACGGCGGTGCCTGAACACGCACACGTCCGCTTATCTCCTCGGCGTAGTCTACTATTAAAAAAGGTGCTCACAAATTTAAAGGGGTTGAATGCTTTACAAGTTTGACATAAAACGGGAAAATATAAATATATAATGAGGAGAACAAGAACATTTTTTGCAGTAGAGATAAAATGTATCCAGGGAAAATTCCCAGCTCCCCACACATCTGAGTCCTATTCTCACTGTAACAGGAAACACAGAAGATTTACTCCAGTCAGCCCACCTCTGCCCCAGGCTAACCTTAATTCCTCTCCACCCCTCCCCATGTCGACACCTAGATGAGTCTTTAACCATGACTGAGTCGCCTGTAAAGAGGAGTCACTAAACTAAAACAGGTCTCTCTGCTCTCTGGGTGATGATTTAACCGCTGTGGGGGGAGAACTGGTTCAATCAATGGGGACATTCCTCTACTCTGTGTGTGTGTGTGTGTGTGTGTGTGTGTGAAGGGCAACAGTGACTGGCAGCAACAGCCGAACAGTTGTCCAGTATATCAGCATGACCCCTCTACAGGGTGTCAAGGCCAAGACCAGGAAGACACAAGAAAATTTATGTTTCCAGGTTGTGTGGGAAACCTCCGGATAAAAAGACAGTCATTGTTTAGCCACTGAGAGGGTAGGTAAAGGATGTGTACAGTAAGTGGAGAGAATAACAACAGCGGGGGAGGAGAGGGAAGAAGAGAGGGAGCGTTTTCACTCATCCGTCACACTCCTCTGGTAGTCGGGGGCGACCATGCGTACCTTCCTTGGCTGCCTGCCAGAATTCAAATGCCACTCTGAAAGCCTGAGCCACTGTTAGGGTTACCGCCTGGGCCTGTTGGAGGGAGGCAGAGAGAGAAGAGTGAGACCGAGAGATAAAGCGAAAATAATAGAAGGAAGATGAATAATACTCGTATGCATCTCATCCACGGGAGGGAAAGGAAGTCGAGGAACTGGGACCCTGATAAAAACAGGAACTGACCCCCAACACAAGGAGTTCCCTCACAGACACTTGGAGAGGAGGAAGAGAAACCCGTGAGAGCTGTGACACGTTGTTTATGTAACTGGGAGGATACGTGGCCTTTTGACCAGAACTAAATTAGTTAGGGGAAGGAAGAGGAGGGAGTGGCTCACTCGTTCTCCAAACCTCCAGAGATGGAGAGAATGCCAGAAAGGGATGACAGGCTCCCCGCCCTTCATGTTCTCACCCCTTTTCTTTCTCCTGACTTAATACTCGGGACATTTGCATACATACAAGTAAAGTGTGGCTCAAAACTGGCGGTGCAGTTATTCTCAGGTCTCTTTGCAACACACTGTATCTGCATAAAGTGCTCTCCACAGATTGCCAGGAGCAAAAGCTGAAGCGAATACTTGAATGCAGAATTCTGCACCATAAAGAACCTGTAGCCTACATTTGTAGCTACAGCCTGTAGTCTTATTGCACTGTGTATTTATTTATATGTTACCAGTGGCATTAAAGGAATAGTTCAAGATTGTGGGAAATTCACTTATTGGCTTTCTTGTTGAGAAATAGTTGAAAATATCAATACCTCTTTCATGTCTATTTACTAAATAAAAAGCCACAGCCAGAAGCTTAGCATTGCGTAAAGACTGGAAACGGGGAGAGACTAGCCTGGCTCTGTTCAAAGGTGAAAAAAATCCACCAACCAGAACCTCTAAAGCTCAGTAATGACAGGTTATATGTTGTTTGTTTATTTTGTACAAAAAACAACATGTAAAAATAACAAGTTGTGGTTTTATGGGTGGTTATATGTGGAAATATAAATATGATTGCCATGACATCAGCTAATGGGGATCCTTTAAATAAACAATAAACAATATTTCTTGGCAATATGCAGTGACTTCCTGAACTCTTGTTGTCCCTGTGAGGTTGCCAGGCAACCAGGAGACACTCCATGATGTCACTGCACCCAGCCAAGGAACAGTCCAGCACATAGCCCCCCCACAACTTGTTTACATTTCAGTTTTTATACAGATGTAACACACACAACATGTTAATTAGCAAGCTTTAAAGGTGCTGATAGGCAGATTTTGTCACCCAACACGACACAGTCAGGCTACCTCTTTTCCCCTTGTTTTCTTTATGCTAAGCTAAGCTAACCTACTGCTGACTGTATATCCTATCATGTTCAATTATTCCTTTAATTAGAGATGAGAAATGTAAAGAGCAGTTAACATTATATCTGATATCAGATATCTGATTATATCTGAGATCTTTCTCTTTCACATGAATAAGTTATTGGACTACTTTGGGTAAACAACCTACTTGTTCACACAGTGGGGGTCTCAGAGAGACATGATTGCACAATTTATTTACTCACCATTTTTCTCTTGGGGCAGAGGAAGGCGTGACACTCCAGCGTCTCGTTGTGTTGGCTCTGGACGATGTAGGCAAACACTTTGTCATGCATCTTGTCTGCCGTGCAATATGATATTCTGGAAAAAACAAACAAACACACAAAACACACACACAGATGCACACATTTAATAAGAACTCTAAGACTTCATAGAGTCATCGCAGATCAAGTGGGGCCATCATGCAACTTCATCTGCACTAAGCCCTTAAGCTAGTCCAGCAATCTGACCCAACCTTTTCAATCTAGCATTTCTCTTAACTGTTATTGAAAAAAGAAAATCCCTGGCGTTCTTGAAGCCAGCTGCGCTCACAATCTCACCACTCAAGCACATGATCAAATACACACCAGCCGTGTGCAGGTACTGCGCCGAACAATGTCACGAATTTGAACTGAACACGTGCGCAGTGGACATCTGTGCTGTTTCGCCAAAGGGATGCCATTCCTTTCTGCTTTTCAAACAAGTTACTGCATCACACTCCCACTGTGTCCACCTGTTTAACAGCCTCAACACACACAGAGCTTTAAATTATAGCTTTTAGACGGGGGCCTGGCCCCTGTGAGGTACATGAAAAGACTCACACAGACAGAGGCGATTGTTCCTGTCTCGTGGTGGTGTACAAGGTCATGTACTGCACTGAGATTTTTCTGTGTCGCGTGTGAGAGAGGTATCAGTCTTGCTTGTCAGTCTCATGTGCAGAGCAGGGCTTTGAATTAAGCTGTAAGGCTCCACAAATAGCTTTTCTCCACCATTTGATCATCATGCCATTACCCTAATACCAAAGTGACGGGTACACCGGCCAGTTGGGGAGGGAGACCCAAAACGATGGAGGAAGGCTATAATGAATGTCTGCCATCTGTCCTTCCTTTCCCCTCCGAGCATCAGCAGAGCTCCAGCTTCACTGTGGGATAGTCACACACTCAGTTAACTAATGACTAAGGAATATAAGGTGTGGAAATATATAAATAAAAGCCAGGGAGGAAAAGTTTGGAAAGGTTTAAGAATCACAGCTGTGCTCTGCACAATACAACCGAGATTTACGGGCAAATGTTTGGGAGGGAGGGCGTCGGGGAAATTGGGTGTCTAGGCAAATCCATTTCTTTTATTGGTCGTCCATCTTCTTAGCAGATGTCTAGGGAGGATGGCTCCAATGGGGTGCGAGATACAACCAGCTGCTTTATGTCTTCACACTATCCCGAGGTCACAGCTGGACTCACCTCACGCAGTCAGCCTTTTAATTGCTGTAGTATTTACCTCATATTCTTCAAATGAGAGAATCCATTATCAGTGCAGTGTTTTACTGGAGATGCATTACATAAAAGGGGGTTGTGTGCATTGGGTATTTTTGCACTGAAAGAAAAGCTGCTGTGCGATAAATGTATCTGAAATTTGTGATGAAGACATCGTCAGAGGAGCTGAATCGATTAGTTCAGATGTTTGCAAACTGTGTGTCTTGGCTCCCCCTTGGGAAGACGCAGGGGGAGAGACATGAGGCAAAGATACTGCAGGAGGTGAAACATACAGGTACATGCCAGTGTTCTAAAAACAACAGGAAGTTCGGCCCGTTTACCCAAACAGATAGCACAGTAAGTGGCTGTGACACACAACTCATGGAGGTAATTAAGGTGCTTAAGCTACTTCTTCTCAGAGTTGCAACTTAGTCAAGTCTGAACACACAGACGTGATATTTTAAGATTCAGTGTGACTTACACTTAAGGATATTATTATCTCTGATGCGCAAATAAACATCCAGAAATCCATTTAGAAATCATAAAAACAACCTGCCTGAGAATCATCACGCTTTTAAGTTTTCTTCGGAATCAAAGTAATTCTGTGATAGTTGTCTGAACATCCATGGGTACAAACAGGGACTGATAATGGCTAATTTGGCATACTTTTAATGGTGCCAATTATAGCGCCAGCTAACTGACTGTGGCGGGGCCCACAATATCAGACTTTGAAAGCCCCTGGATTAATCAATTAATTAATCAACTGAAAATTACAAAACATTTTCTGGTTCCTGCTTCTAAAATGTGAAGATTAGCTACAGCTACTGGATAAGCTACTGGATAAGCTACTGGACTGTTGGTCAGCCAAAACAAGCAATTTGAACAAGAGCTTAAGGAAACTGTGAGGGACATTTTTCCGTATTTTCTGACATTTTATAGACCAAGCAATGAATCAAAACAATAATCATCAGTAGCTGCAGCCTTAATTGTCAGTGAATCAAAATTGCAACAGAAAATACTACAACTGATGCTGACCACATCCGTTCAGTTTGATCTCAGTGTGTCTGGATGAACTTAAAGCTTACAACAACATGCACACCTTATCAATTCAATTTTCAGTGTAAGACATTTGTCATTTGCCTTTCCCCTCCTTCAATGGACTTCTTCAGGTTAAATCTAAAAAAAAAAAAAACAGCCCAGCGATGTAGAGACTAGATTTTTAATATAGATAAATGCTGTATGCCTGAGAAATTAACTCCATGCTGATTACTCTAAGCTGCACAGGGAGCAGTTGTTCGATAACAAGCGATGCAAAATTGAGCTGGTGGGAGGAATGAAACTTCTCTTAAACACCCCAAAGTGACACTGGAAAGCCAGAAACATGGTCAGTGTAGACAACATGTCGATCAATCTGTTCTAGGAGAACTTTAGAAAACTGTCAACAGTTGAGAGTTTGTCCTCAATCTGCCAGCTTTTAGAAGAAATTATTAAACATAAGCCTATTCATGCTTGGAAAAATGATGGAAAGTCCCATCTCTCCTTGATATGTAGACTCATAAATGTGGAATTTTAGAAAAGCGATTCAAGTTTGGCTCATAAGCTCGAGGCCAATGGAGGTTAGGCAGCTTTAAGCGTGCAGGCTGTGGCAGGCAAGTGAGATCTGTAGGCATTTACTAGAGAGAACGTGTGTGTGTGTGAGTACTCAGTCTATCAGCAGTATGTCTCATCAATCTGAGCTCTCTTGGGAGCACTACAACAGCTGTATGTGTGAGCTTCTCACACACA